>APFE031112754.1:0-18612 GCA_000404065.3 Pinus taeda
CAATATTATTAATATCGATATTATAGCTAAATAATGATACAATATGAATATTATATTAAGGTGTAGTTTAACTTATAGACAAAATAGACACTTCATTGGGCAAAACAATTTCAAGAAAGAATGTGATTTTTGTTGTTTAAAGTGCATTTTTGAACGCATAAATGGATTCAACACCCTTAAAAACCCCTTGCGGCACTGGAATTCTATATACTAAACAACTTAAACTCAATTTTTTAAAAATCTTTACTGGATTTTTGTTAAAATTAAACAAAAAAAACATCGTGAAAAATGTCATTTAATCTATAAATTAAACTACACAATATAATGATGATGATGATGATGGTTAACGTCCATTGAGACCAAAATTTGGTCTATTGGACCTAAAGAAATGAATTATTTAGTTTGATTTAAGATTTTATTCCTATGCTTAAAAAGCTTGGAGAGAAGCCTCCCGGCCTCACTATAATTTTGACATCATAAAAGGCTAGGAAGGTCAGTATTGCAACAAAGATTATGAAACTGAGATCTAATGTGGTTGTACACGGGGCACTCTAAGAGGAAGTGATTTTGATCCTCGATGTTCATATTCTCACAAAGATGGCAGATCCTTTCCATCCATGGTGTTTTAGGAACTGCCCAATGACCTGTTTCACGATGGAGCTCATGAGAGTTCGTTCTAATCTTGGCTATATTAATTTTCTTCTCTAAGCTAGTTAAAGCAGAGAGATACTTTTGATCTTCTAGGATGGGGTTGATGACCTCCTTTAATATCTTAATTTTCTTTTAGCTGTTAAATCTTTCTCACACCACATTTTTTCTTTAAATTTAGAAGTAACAATATTTTTAATGTTATTAATGTTTTGCAATGCAGCATTCTCGTCAATCTCCCAATGTTTTAACCCGGGCCTGGCGTCTTTATAGCAACCTCGTTTGAGCCTTAGGTGGTTTTGGCTGGAATTTAAAGCTAACTTAGGAAGTCTATGGTCTCCTATGTTATTGAGCTTGTACTTGTACAATAGAAGCCTAGTCATAGCTAGGCTCTCAATAGGGGAAAGACCTACTTCTATAAGGAGAATAGGATAGAGTGTATTGCTTTTAATTTGGAGGTTATACGTCATAAACGCTTTTGGATTTGCTCAATCTTTCTCCAGGATTCTCTAGAGATGGTGCAACCCAAAACCTCATATCCATATAAGATAACAGGAGTGACTAAAGTTTCAAAGGGGAACTTCTTTCTATCCCACATTATGAGGTTTGTCGTTTTACAATTATTTTCAATACCAAAATAAGCTTTCCACCCCCATTAATCCTTTTCTCAATGCTATAGTTCCAGTTGAGCTTGGGAAGAATATCAATTCCTAAGTACTTGTAAGAAGACGCTTCCTCCAAGTTACTATTGTCATACATAAAATTAGCGTAAGTATCCTTCTTGAATTTGATAATCATAACTTTTGTTTTGTCAGTGTTAACAATCATACCCATGGTAGACCAGAAATTCTTAAGAAGTCTAAGTTGCTTATCAATATTAGATGGGCACCTTGCAAGAAGAACAATATCATTAGCATAGAGAAGAAGGATGATGACTATCCTAGCTAAGATTGTGCCAGCACAACCTACTTCCTCTAAACAACCTTCTAGCTTGTCGATGTAAATGCCAAATAGGGTAGGGGAGAGGGGGAAACCTTGTTTAACTCTGATATTACACTGATTACAATACTCTATAAATTGTATAAATATTTAATTATATTCATTGTTAGTTAGATAATAAATATAATAATTATATGTTAGTTAAATGTAACTATCTAAAGTCTATAGGATCTTGGATAGATGGTGATCGGGTGCTCTGTTAAGGCACTCCTTAATGTGAAGTCACTAGTTCAATTCCCCGCCTTGATTCAGGCGATATATTGGACATGCTGAAAATGTAGTCCTACCAGACTTACAAAAGAATAAAAAAAAATAACTAACTAACATATGTCATGTGCCAAATTTCTTAAATTAGATTACTAACAAATGTTATATATTATTAAATTAAATTAATAATTAGTTAAGTTTAATTCAATAAATTTTATAATTATATGTGAAGATAATATTATTTAGTTTAATTTAATTAATTATTTTAATAGATTTAATTAAATTCTATATAATGTATGAATTGTGAATAAATATTTCATGTTAGTTAAAAAAAGGAAAGGGAAAAAAAAGAGAGGGGATAATCTTGACTACTATGAAATAAAGGGTAGGAATCCAACTGCTACTTATCTTCCACCCCTCGTCCCTATTGAGATTACTAGTCTTCTTTTCAATTTTGATAGCTTCCCTGAACTTTCTATGATGGAAGTGATCGATCTTGACAATGACTTGGGACTCCTCAATACAAATGTGATGTTTATTTTTATTTACATGCTTGGCTAGGGGAAATGAGCGAGACCTATTATGTTTGATTTCGGCTGCATGCTCCTAGATTCTTTGATTGATGGAGCGACTAGTCTCGCCAATATAGGGCGTCCCATAGGAGCATGTGCTCAAGTAAACATCTTTCATGTTTTTAGGGTCCATGGGGTCTTTGACCAATCTAAGCAAGCTACAGATAGTGTTAAGTGGTTTAAAGGTACATGTGATACTTTTTAAGAATGTGATGAAACTTGTCTGTGATTCCCATAATGAAGGGAAGATGCACAAAATTAACATAATTAATGGAATCCTTCCTTAACTTTGGTCCTTTATTGGAAATTTGGAAAGCTCTAAGACCTTGGTGTTTGTTGTAGCCATTATTTGCAAATACTTTTAGGAGATGGGGTTTTTCTTCTTCTGGGTGAATCTCATCTGAAACCCTCAAAGTATGGGTAGCCATGAATCAAAGACTTGCTTGACAAAATTAAGGAATTCATTAAGCAAGATTACGCTATTGCTCTCAGAAAATTTAAGCCTCCCAAGAGCAAGATAACCAAGTTGGAATTTCTAGCCCTTAAAGCCTTGAACAATAACCTTGATGTTGTTGTTCTCAATGCAGATAAGGGTGGGGTTGCTATGATTCTTGATTGAGATGATTACCATAGAAAAATGTTAGATCACCTCCTTAATAGTGGTAGTTAGAAGAAGTTAAATAATAACCCTATTAAGAAAATCTCAAAAGAGGATTCTTTAGCTATTAAATCCTATAATATCATGAGTTTCATAAGCAAGAATATTATCATTAGCAACCCCCTCACTCCTAGAATCTATGGACTCACAAAAATCCATAAAGAGGGGGCTCCCTTAAGACCTATAGTCAACACTATAGGTGGGCCCACTTACCCTCTTGCTAAATTCTTAGCCTTGAAGCTCAGGCACCTTGTTAGCCTTACAAATTCCTTCGCTAAAGACTCTTCCTCCTTTTCCAAAGAGGTAAGGAATATTCAGCTCGATCCTGGTGATATTCATGTTAGTTTTGATGTTATCTCTCTCTCTCTATATCCTTACTAATGAAACTATGGATGTCATCAATCGAATCACCAATCCTGATACTACTAAGTTAGTTAGTCTTTTTCTGAACTCTAATTTTTTCAATTTCCAAGGTGAATTCTATGAGCAAACATGTAGATTAGCCATGAGTTCCTTGCTCTCCTTGATTGTTGCAAACATGTTCATGGAAGACTTTGAAAACAAGGCATTGACTTTTGCTCCTTTTCGTCTAAAGCTTTGGAAGAGGTTTCTTGATGATACCTTCATGATCTGGTCTCGTGGTCATGACAAGTTGGATTTATTACTTATGCATCTTAATAATCAATTTGAGTCCATCAAGTTCATGATGGAGATAGAAGTCAATAATAACCTTCGTTTCCTTGATGTTCTTATCACAAAGAAAGGCAATGATTCAATTTCTAACCAATTTTTTCGCAAGAAGAATCACACAAAACAATACCTTCATGCAAAGTTATCATCATTATCCGACATAAAAAATTAGTGTCCTTAACATACTGGCTACCCACACTTTGAGGATTTCAAATGAGAGTCACGTGGAAGAAGAAAAAACCCATCTCCTAAAAGTCTTCGAAAATAATGGCTATAACAAACACTAAGGCCCCAAAGCTGTCAGAAAGGATAATAAAGGACTAAAGTTAAGGAAGGAGCCCATTAAGTATGTTAATTATGTGCATCTTCCCTTCATTTTGGGAACCACAGACAAGATTGGTCACATTCTTAAAAAGTATAATGTTCGTGCTACCTTTAAACCTCTTAACACTATCCATAGCTCACTTAGATTGGTCAAAGGCATTGTAGACCCTAAAAACATGAAAGGTGTTTACTTGATCCCATGCTCCTGTGAGACACCCTATATTGGAGAGACTGATCGCTCCATCAATCAGAGAATTTAGGAGCATGCAATTGACATCAAACATAATAGGTCTAGCTCATCTACCATACCCAAACATGCAAAGAAAATTAAACACCACATCTATATTGAGGAGTCTTAGGTTATTTCCAATATCAATCATTTCCATCATAGAAAGTTCAGGGAAGTTATCGAAATTAAAAAGAAAATTAGCAATCTCAACAGGGATGAGGAGTGGAAGATAAGTAGAAGTTGGATTCTTTCCCTGTCTTTCGTAGCAGTTTAGGTTATCCCTTCCTTTTTCTTCCCTTTCCCTTTTTTTTTAACTAACATGAAATATTTATGCACAATTAATACATATATAGTTTTTATTAAATTTATTATAATCATTAATTAAATTTAACTAACATAGAATTATTAAATTATTATACTTAACTCACATATAATTATAAAAATGATTGAATTAAATTTAAATAATTATTAATTTAAAATTTAAAATTTAAGTTAATAACATATAACATTTTTTTGTAATCTAGTTTAATAGCCTACGAGGCATAGAATAGATGGTGATTGGGTATACTGTTAAGTCACTTTGTGATGTAAAGGTCGCCGGTTTGAAACTCCGTGGGCAAAAATCCAACCATGTTAAGGGTTGGTGTGGCCCAGGTCAGGTGCAATCCCTGAGTGATTTTGACGCTTAGATGTGCTTGGGTCGTAGTTTCTCAAGCTATGGGTAACATGATGTAATCTCTCGAGAACTCTAATCACGACAAAAAAACATTTATTAATAATATAATTTAACGAACTTGACACATAACATATGTTAGTTAGTTATATTTAACTAACCTATAATTATTATATTTATTATCTAACTAACGAAGAATAGAATTAAAATATTTATCCAATTTATACATTGTATTGCATTAATATTATATTAATGTCTTGATAATGTATCAATATTTCGTTATAATATTGATATTAATATATTTTTATCATTAATATTTAGTTATTAATATTAATATATTTGGTTAATATTAATATTAACATATATTCGGGAATATCATTGATAAAATTATTATTATTTCTTAATAGATTAATATATTATTAATTAGTATATTTATTTATTTTTTATGATTTTAATTTTTATTATTATTGTTTTTGTAAGTTGATACTTTCTATTGATTCTTGAAAATATTATGTCGTGGAGAGATCATTTGCTAACAAACTAAGGCCTCACCCTATTGGATTTGTTGGCCATCAAGTACAAACAAAAGAAACTCATTAACAACTGCACAAAACTATAAGGCCATATATCGATGGCCCAACAGGCCCAAAACTGAGTAAGAAGCAAAATATATCCGACTCGCCTCATTACACATTAGTATTGTTAGGATCTTGAGCAGTGTTATCACCCTCACCAGGGTGATGTAAAGCATCATGAACATGGGATTCCATATGTGCCATGTGTCCTTCAAAGTTGTCCATCCGGTCTTGAAGTCTCTTTTGTTTGCAACAGAGTGAGTCCTAACGATCAAGGATATGGCATTGGTTGTGTTGAATATCATTATGGTGGTCTCGATCCTGTTGATCAACTGTTGCTTGCACAAGGCGAAATTGAGCTTCTAGGGAGTCAAAAGGGTGGGGCAACATATCCACTCTCCTAGGTGAACCACTGAGTGGCTGCTCTAGCTGTCCTTCATCAACTAAAGGAACCACTTGAGGTCTTTCTCCTTGGCCCCTCTAGCCCCCACCACACTGAGGCCTGCCTCTTTGATGTTGTGTGGACGGGCCTTTCTTACAGCTTCATGAACCTAAGACAAATGACCTGACTACCTCTATACAGACTGAGCTGCCCACACATACACACACAAACTTTGCATTAGGAGGGAAAACCATCTCCCCACACCGAACCTGTCAGGTGGTAAAAAGTCTCTGAGAAGCCCCTGTTCCTCCCACAGAGATATCACAATGACTATAGATGCCTCTAGATAAGACCAAGGATGAGAATCTGTAGTATCCACACCTCTGAAAATGCAACACAGAACAAACAGGTTGGCCACAATTGTGACCTTCACATAGATACAATACCAAGCTTCTTAGAGAATACACCTCTCCAGGTAACCCCCAACCTTTCTTCCTTGACTACTTTTTCTCTGGGGAGCCTCTAATGACACCAGTGGCCAACTCTCCACCAGGCATATAGAAGCACTATGCTACCTAATGTAGAAACAAGATAAAAGGAGAGAGCATTCCCACCAGGACCACTTACAGTAAAAGCATGATGTTATTTCAAACCGGTTTGATTTCCAATTGAACCATGCTACCTGAGCATTCCATACATAAACCACTATAAATGGTGTAAGGAGTTGAATGACCTAAGAAAACATGTTAGTGAATACTCTGTCACCCTCTACACTGCATATCCCAACTTCCAGTCGAAATCCCTCTCTAAAATTTTTTGCGTTGCAAACCAATCTCACTGAGATTACCAAATCCATAGAGAAATTTGATCCTAGGTCCCAAATTATGATCTGGGAAACGATTCAAGACCAAACTTCTCCATGCCGCCGCTCTTTATCCACGAGTGAAAACTCCTGTTAACCAGTGAACAAGCTAGGCTGTCTAGAGAAGCCACCCGTAGTTCTGGTGCACACAATTCCTTCTATAAAGCCAACTCTCATCTCCCACTTTCTGAATATGTTTGCAAATACCAATGTAATCGATATTATAACCTTGGCACCATCAATAATGTTCTCACCTATAGGATTTTCTTTCCCAACATGCGTTGGTTTCATAACCACCACGTGGGAGGGCTATTATTGCCCTTGTCCTGAGACTTATCCGCGTTTGTAACCCCAACTAGGAAATTCCTTGTTCTTCCTTATTATTTATTTATTTATTACTAATTTTATTGATATTTATGATTGTCTTTTTATGTATTACTATTAACTCCTTAAAAATATTAGTAAAAATTCACTTTAAATATCTAATTCCATTAGTTATTAACCATTAATATTATTATATAATAAACAAATTTAATCTTGAATTTTTTTACCTTATTATATTATTTATTTTGATATTTATCATTTTGTTTTTCTCCTAAAAGTCTTTGTTTTTACTTTTTATTATTTTATTATTTTTCTTCTAACACTTACTTCATTTGAATTTTGACCCTATCATTTAGTTCTCAAGACTCCTCCCTATTTATACACCTTGTTATACTAGATTCTCTTCACCTTTCTGTTTTGACAATGAACCACATTGGTTAGTTCGAAATACATCAACCCCAAAATATGCATGTGATTGATTCGTAAGAGCTATTTGTCTAAATATGATGAATCACAAAAGCTTGAGTTCAAAGAAATTATAATACATTATACAATTGCTTTTGAATTGATTATATTTTGAACCAAATGTACGTGATAATTCAAAGTTTGATTATGTTTTATAATAATATATGTTTATTATTTTTTTTCAAAATTGTATTTAAAATAGTAATTAATATAATTTATTTAATGACTTTTTTTTTTTGTTTGCAAAATTACGTGAGTCATGAGATGATTGCATGTTTAACTTTTGGTTTAAGAAAACATGACCATCCAAGCCGTCAAAATCAATAAGGGTTGCCCCTGACCTAGGCCACACCAACCCTTAACATGGCTGGATTTTTACCCACAATTTTTCAAACTAGTAACTTTACATCACAGAGTGTCTTAATAGTACACCTACCACCATTTATTCTATACCATACAAACATTTGATGATAAAATAATTAATTATAATATATCTTAAAATTAAAAAAATCATAATATACATATAATATAAAAAATATCTATTATTTAAAAATATCATATTTTAATAAAATTAAATAATAATTTTTATCAAAACTTATATTATATGACATCCAAATCTGAACACAAACATATCGTCAAAATGCCCAATGATACTCCCCGATTGTGTTTCGATATTAATAAAATTTTCCGTCCTTTAAAAAGTAAGTTATGGAATGTTAGCCAAAGGAACGACATAACTTTTAAAATAAAAAAACTTTTGAAAACTATTGGAATGTGTGGATATTAATTTCACTTTATTCCTTTCAATCAGATCTCGTGCCTAATGAAATTCTCCATGCCATCTGTATGCAAGAATTGGAGCAATGTTTTGGAGATATTTTATTCTTATATACAAATAACGGAAAGTGGGCCGGTGATGAGTTAAAGGGGAAATGATTTAGCCTTACTCCCATGGGAAATATTTGGAAATCTTTTGGAATTTTTAAAACTAGGCACGATATGTATGCAGTCTCATTTATGCAGTTTCTCATCAGTGAAAAGTTTTTTTAGTGGGAGATTTCAATGTTAGGACAATATATAATCAAGCTAGTATTTTTGGTTGTAAAAGGATAACAATTTTATTTGGCTCATTGAAGAGGAGAATCTCCAATGGCTGAGGTGTCTAGAAGATGAAAAAGTTAGCAATCATTTTGGAGAGGAGTTTCTTACACTATGTGGGGCTTTCAACTTAATTTTTGCAATGGTCTAGATAGATGGAAAAGGTCTGGGAACCACTTGCCACACATACAATGGGGCAAGTGTTGTTGACTATGTGATGTGTTCACAAAGCTTGATAGAAAAGATAGACGAAGTTAGTATTGGAGAACATATTTGAGACTTAAAATCAGACCATAACATAATTTATATAAGGTTATCATGGTTAGAAGAAAGGCAACATAGGAGGAAAACCCAAAGCTTTTGACAATCACTATCAAGGGGCAAAATTATTCTAACACAAGAAAATTGTACTATCTTCAAGACAATGTTAGAGAGATTAATTCGGAAGGAGAAAACTAGTTTCAAAAGCTTCAACAATCATGAGTTAACAAATATAATTCAAAGTGCACTTGAGAAGTGCAGAAGAGAAAAAAATAGGAAATCAGAATCAAATTGTTTTCCTGTAAACGTTTGGTTTGATGAAGAATGCAAAATGACAAGGAGAACCTTGAAAAAGGCAGGAAAGGAGAAGATGAATGTAGAGTTATATAAGCAGAGACTAAAAAAGAAAAAAGATGAGTTCATGCAAACAAGGAGAGAAAAGTTAATATATTTAAGCAATAATAATCCAAAGCTTTTTTGGTAGGAACTGCAACCAAGGAAGAAGCAAATTGAAAATAATATTAAAACTAGTCAATGGTTTGAATATGCAAGGCAACTCTATGAGAAAGAATCTGACCCAGAGCCCCCCTAGGATGAACACAAATTCAAAGCACTTCACGTTATAGGAAGTGGAGAATGGAATTAAGAAGCTAAAAACAGGAAAGGCAAAGGACTTGGATGAACTTCAAGGAGAGTATCTAAAATGGGAAATGAATGCTCTTGCACTGCACATCATGGAAATATTCAACAACATCATTCAACGAGGATTTCCAAGAGATTGGTCAACTAACCTAGAAATACCCCTTTTTTAAAAGTGGAGACATTAATAATCCATCCAACTATAGAACAATTATGATCAATCATTTGTTTGCAAAGCTTTTCGGCAGCATGGGAGAAGACATAATTAGTAAGTAGGAAGAAGTAAAAGAAAAGAGGGCAAGAGGACAAGCGGGTTTTAGGCCGAAACATTCTACAGTGGATCATGGTGTCACATTGAGACACGTTGTTGAAAAGGTTTGGGAGGAAAAAGAAGAAGTATTTTTCTGCTTTGTTGACTTCAAAAAAGCATTTGACACAGTCCCTAGGGATAAGTTGTGGCATAGAATGGAAGAACTTGAAATTCCTGTGCATTATAGAGCCGCTGTCCATAGACTTTATGAAGAAGTGAAAGTCAAAATTAGAACCTCAGTAGGTATTTCAGAAAGCTTTAGAGGTGACATTGGAGTCAAGCAAGGTTTCCCTCTATCCCCTACTGCTTTTGGTCTATATATTGATAACTTGGAAGAGTGGCTAGATCTACAAGTTGGAGATGGTGTTTGGTTGGGGGAGTTTGTGGTAAAGCTTCTTTTATATGCTCATGATATTGTCTTTATTTCTAAATCGAACCAAGGATTACAAATGCACTTAGATGCCCTTGAGCATTTTTGTAGAGCAGTGGGGATGCGAGTCAATACTAGCAAGACCAAAATAATGATTTTCTCTAATAAAAGGAAGCAGAGCCAACATACTTTCTTCTTTGAAGACAACACTCTTAAAGAAGTAAATGAGTACAAGTAACTTGGGATCGATTTCAGAAACAAACTCAATTGGGAGGACCGCTGAAAGAAGAGAATTTTAGGAGGGTCGAAAGCATTATATGCTCTTCAAAATAGATGTAGAGAGGCAGAGTTATGGGATTAGAAAACGATTAAAGTGCTTTTTGGACCCCTAGTTTGTCCAGTGATGCTACATGGGTGTGAATTGTGGGCTAGCAACACTCTTGTCTCAAAATGGAAACAAATTGAGAAAATCCAAAAATGCTTGATCATGAGCAAGTTCAAAATAAAAAGTTCAGTACCCTATGAGATAATGTTGAGTGAAACAGGAGCAACTCCTATTGAAGCAATTGCTATGGTGCGACTCATAAGATATCTAAAAAGAATTGAGCAAATGAGAGTAGGTAGATGGCCTAATGTTATCTCAATGAACGCATGAGTGAAAGAAAGAAAACATGGATGAAACAAAACTACACATGGATGTGAAAATGGAATATCTACCTCAATGCATGTCCCACAAATAGAAAGGAGCTAAAGGATTTTGCTATGGAGAAGTTTCGTAAAAAGGTATGGGAAAAGAGTTGGGTAGAAAGAAGAAATATTACATTGAAGAATTCAACCCTACGTGTGATCTACAACCAAAAGAGTTCATTGGATCTAGAATTTCATGGAGGGCAAAGGTTCTTATTGCTCAATTAAAGACCAAATCACATCAACTTTGGTGTGAAACAAGATGGTGGAAAAGGCCTAAAGAAGCTTGGGAAGAATGGGTGTGTACATTTTGCATGTATAGGGCTGTGGAATCAAAAAAACATTTCATTTTGGAATGTGATGCATTCAAAGACATCAGAGAAAGTTATGAGAACATGTTAGTATTAGTTTCTTGGCATTGTCTTTTTAGCGAGGGGATTGTTGGAAGGTTGGGCTAGCTCATCATCAATTTGAATCAAAAAAGGATTGAATTGCAAAAAGTGAAAAACAAGGAACTAATGGTCTCATAGACTATTTTTAGTCTCGTGGACCTTAAAATATCATTTATGTTCATTTATATGTAGTTTTGACGTTTCAGAAAGTTTGAAAAGGAGTTGTGTACGGAGGCGGAGGAATTGCTCGGATGGCCAAAAGTGGCTAGAATCCAGGAAAAAAAATCTCAAAAAATCTTGTAGAGGCAGTGTTTGAATCATGTTTTTTATAGTGGAAATGGATTCAGCACCATCAAAAACTTCTGGGGCACCTAAAACTATGAAATTTGACAGTTTTTACTTAGATTTACAAAAATATCTACCAGATGTTTTTAAGATATGCCTGGAATTTCCATAACTTTCAAGGCAAAAAAGCAGTCTCGTTAGACAACAGCGTTTGAAAATGAGTATGAAATGTTTTCAATTATTTAATAACAGTTTGGGAAATTTGAGAATTTTAGCTTTGATGTCAATGAAATAAGAGTTTGGGAATGAGTTTATAGTATAGGGAGTTCGTGGAGATTTTCTATTTAATATGAAGTTCTTACAAACTATTTTCCAAGCTTGAAGTTTTCACAAACTATTTTCCAAGCTTGTGGCTTTAAATTTTTTCATCTTTGGTTGTTTTCTCATTTTTTTGGTGCCAATCTCATAATACTACTTTAAAAAACCATAATACTGTTAGATACTAAATTTTTGGGATTACAAGCTTGTGGCTTTAAATTTTTGCATATTTGGTTGTTTTCTCATTGTTTTGGTGCCAATCTCATAATACTCCTTTAAAAAACCATAATACTGTTAGATACTTAATTTTTGCGATTACAATGTTTTGTAAATATCTTTGTAAACATTAATTAGGAGGAATATGAAGGGCCATAGGTGAATAGGAAGAGTCATTCAAACCTTTTAGAAGATGAAAGCAAGGGTCGCTTCTCATTTTATTAATGAATGGTTCAACTTAATGAAAATCAATTATATGTGTAAATTTATTCATCCATAGCTTAATAGTGCTAACAAAGCACATGATTTTTAGATAACTCCATGACCTCTTGCCTTCTTTTTTCTCTCTTATTGTCGTTGAGGACCACTATCCTTTGGTTATAAAGCTCATGGGTTATGCTTTCCTAGTTGTGTGAGAGCTTGAGAGAGCCACCAAATCTTTGATAAAGAGACCAAATTTGTAATTTATTTTCTCTTATAGAGGTAGATGCACTGTGAATTGGTGGGAAGGCCAAGGGGATTTGACCCAATTTTGTTGGAACCTCAGAGGTCAACGCCGAGGGTTTGTGAGAAATTGGTACAAGACTTGTATTCCCTTCCAAACACCATTTTCTTAGCAAGAAAAACATCATTGATTATAGATTGATCCAAAAACACGTAGATCTAAGGGGAAAACCATGGATTTTGATTACCTAGATGTGGATCACAATGATCTAAATGTGAATTAATGAGACCAAGATGGGAGGAAGCACTTGCAGTGTAGGATTCAAAAATTGGTCATGTCACTCCAACAAACAATGTTAACATTCAATACCACCATCCCTAGTCAACAAGCGTACCTACTTTTGGGGCTTTAATAAATGGATTTGGAAATTCTACAACGTTTGGTCATACACTCCAACATTTGGTGCAATTCCTTCTCTGGTATTTTGGAGCATAACAAAATTTGGCAACCCAATATTTTTTCAAACTCCCTTTGGTGGCTATCCTAGAGATAGTATGAGAGGATGTGGAAAGAAAACATTTAGAGGCATGGGGTCTAGGCACAATCCTTGTGAGAGATCCAATCTTCATTGTGTCCATTGTGGTAATATTGGATCTGAGGCAAGGACATGTAGGATACCATGTGCAATGTACCCGACCACCTTGATGCCTATTGCAATGGTAGGGTATACGAAAATTCCTCAATTTCCCTCTAACATATCACAAATAAATTACAATTTCATTTATTTGTTTATATCCATATATTCTACTAGGCTCTATTATGTAAATATGTTATGCAGAACACATATATAATGTAGAAAACATACATACATACATATAACCATATGTAGGACACATATAAGTAAATGAACATGGAAGAAACCTGTTAAACACATATTAGATTACTTATCTAAAAAGAGGTATTTACTGAATGTAGATTTCAGACATTTCACCCATCCATATAGCATGCTATTGATATTCTCTTAGTAACTGTCACCCTTGAGCTAGGGTTTCCACTCCACAAGGTCAATGGCTTACCTAAATCCAATTACATAACTAGTATAAAACATAACCGAGCCAAGGTACCAACCCATCAACCTCCTACCAACAATATCACATCCCCCATCATATCATACATCCCAAGTAATGCACCCATTTCTTCTCACTCATGGTCCATCGAGCTATGCCATTACCCTTACATGGTGTCCAATTTGGCTATCCATGTTGAAAATGCAACAAGAAAATCCTAATTTAATTTTGTCCTTGAATTAAATGAGGAATAAAATTGTAACTCCACATCACAAGACAAATTGTACGATTTAACTAAGTTAATTTGAGCTGAGGGTCTATCCTGAGTCACATAGAGTGTCTCCTACTTTATAGGAGCCTTGGTTGAGTTTATTTTGAGTTGTAATTAATTAATTGAGTCTAACTAAGTTAAAGTAAGGTCAAACTAGTTCTAACTGATGGAGGAACTAGTAGGAGGTCAGACAATGGGGTGCTACTTCATGTGTTCAACTTGTTAATTGATGATTCATTCATAAATAACTCATGCATGTCAAATATGAGAGTTACCTAGTTGAGATTGGAGTTCAAGGGCAATGTACTATTAGTTGTATAATCATCTGGATTGTACAGGTGGTGCATGCAGGTAGAGGAAGTCCTATGAGGATTGCGCAATTCATATTGAGGAATTTACCCAATTAATAGGGGGCTAATTCCCAAGGAAACAACGCAAGGAAATAGGGACTTGGGAAAGCCAAAACTTGGTTAACTATTGGCCTAGGCTTATATAGGAAGATGTGAGATTGATAGAGATAGTGTAGGGGTTGCTCAGGCTCGAGCAAAGCATTGTAATTTTCTCATATTTTCTGACTAATGCAATATACTAATAGCAGGGGTTTTTAGCTGTGGCTTTCCCCAGGAAATCATTGTGTAATGTGTTGATTGAATTCTTTCTCTTGTATGCTTCACGATTTCTTGAATGTTTAATTATTTATGTTGACGAGTAGAGTAAATTCAAGTCTTTTATTTTAGAAAATTGCATAAGCAGTTTGAATCTACAAGGAATTTCTACAATCCAGGGATGTTTCAAAGCCTTGTGGTTTTCCCAGGAGTTTCAACCGCCGTCTCGGTTTCCAGGTTCTTGTTTGGCCTCACACTAGAGAAATCTATCCCTTTCCCTCAAATCCACCAAGGATTGCACCCAGGGTCTCACATGTCATATAGTCACCCCACTTCACTTCCTAGGAGCTTTATCCTCTCCCCATCCATGATGATGTAATGTCTATGTGTTTAATGACAATAACACATTTTTGTTATATGTGCATGTCCCTCCTTTTGACACATAGAACCTTCTAAAATTCAATTTATGGGCTTACAATAAAACACGTGTGCTTTTGACATAGGATTATTTTAATAATAGCTTAGCCACCAAGGCTTAAGCCCTTCAACACTTAATAATTAGCCCCATTTCATACTCGTGGGGTCTTAGCCCCCCACACTCTCTTGTTTAACTTGGTCTGTGACAATAGTGTCTTTTACTAATATCCATGTGATTATGTATTTACAAAACTAGGTTCTCTAGCCTCAAAACTTATAAACACATGCACACTAGCCTTAAAAACATATGTACATGGGCACACTAGAACCAAATTAGTCCTTGAGTAACTATCCTAAACATGTTATTTACATCACACACATGACTCATCCTAGGGGTGTTAAATTCCCCTCCCCCTTATTTATGCATTGTCCTCAATGCATGACAAACAGACATATACCAACCAAATTATTCAAAATATGAGGGTACTTTGCCTTCATAGCATCTTCATGCTCCCATGTGGCATTTTCAAGACTAAAATGTGTCCATTGCACCTTTACCAAGGGAATGGATCCATTCCAGAGTACCTTGATCTTCCTATCCAAAAATCCCATTGGTTGGACATGAAAGAGTCCCTTGTGCTACACTTTAGTCATGTTTTGATCAATTACATGATTAGCATTGGGAACATACTTTCTAAGTAATAAAAATATGAAACACGTTATGAATATGCATTGATGCTAATAATGCAATCATATACACAAGTGGGCCAATCCTCATCAAGATTTCAAATGGCCCACAAAATCTAGCTGTCAATTTTGAATAATCACCCAATTTCAATGAAATTTTCTTTACGTTCACTCTCAAGAAGACATGATCAACAACTTTAAATTCCTTTTTTTATCCTCTAATCATGTATCAATGAGATATATTTCAAATTTTTAATTAAATAAGGGTTGAGAAAATGATGTCACCTATATGCCATACAAATGACAAGATGGTAAGATGAAAATTTAAGATCACCCCATCCTACATAAATACAATGATTTATTTCATGAAAATATACCCAACTTTCCAGCTAAGTGGGGCATTGATTTCTCTACAGAGATCACTCTAGCAACAATGTCTACATCTAGAACACCCTACAAAGTGAGCACATCTGAATTGGTGGAGCTAAAGATACACCTAGAGGAAATCTTGGACAAAGTTTATATTAGAACAATCATGTCACCTTGTGGAGATCCAACATTATTTGTGAAGAAAAAGGGTGGTACCCTTAGGATGTGTATTGATTATAGACAACTAAATAAAGCAACTATTAAAAAATGTACCCATTTCCTAGAATTAATAATCCATTTGATCACTAGGAGGTGTCATAGTGTTCTCAAATATAGATTTGAGGTTTGTATATCATCTAGTTTGGCTCAAGGATGAAGATATCCATAAGGCTAGATTCAAAACCAAATATTGGCACTATGAGTTCATTGAGGTACCATTTAGGTTTGCACTAGCTACATATATTTGTCTATTGAATAACATTCTCAACAAATACTTGGATAAGTTTGATTTGGGTTTTATTGATGATATTTTAGTGTATTTGAAGGCTAAGGAGGAGCACAAGGAGAACCTCAAGGTCATGTTTCAAGTGTTACATGGGCCTCAATAGTATGTTAAGTTCAATAAGTGTGACTTCTTCAAATTGCAAGTACTACTTGGGGCATATTATCTCAAAAAAAGGTGTAATAGTTGATATTGAAAAGATCAAGGCCATATTAGACTAGGATGTTCCTTGGAATGTAATAAAAATAAGGTATTTTAAGGGGCTAACATAATATTATAGGGATTCATTCAAGGATTCTCAAAGATTGGGCAACCAATTTACAACATTGCAAAATAACGGAGCAAAGTTTCATTGAACATCAATTTTCACATCAAGGTTTGAATAGTTGAAGCACCTTCTTGCACATGCCCCTATTCTGAAAATTGTAGGCTAGGATAAATACTTCCTAATTTTCATAGATATTGGCAAAGAGGGACTCAATGGATTCCTCATGCAAGATGGACATGTGATAAGCTATGAGTCCAAAAAATTAAATGAGCATGTAATAAACTGTGTAACACATGGCTTAGAGTTGGTAACCATTGTGCATGCTTTAAAAATGTGGAAGCACTACTTTCATGGGACAAATTTCATTTTAATGAAAAATAACAATGGGCTAAAGTATTTGTTTGATCATCCCCAATTAAATGCCAAGAAATCTATATGGATGGCATTATATTAGTGAATTTGAGTTTGAAATCAAGCACATTAAAGGAAACGAAAATCGAGTGGATGGTGCCCTCAACAAAAGTATGCAAGTGATACACATGCAAACCATAAGCACATGTGAGACAAACATCAAGGAAAGAATTAGAGAATCATTATAGGAAAATGAGCATTTTTGGCATGTAAGCAAGTGTTTGTAGTAAAATCCAAAGGGACCAATAGGAGAGGACTATCAACTAACAATAAATGGATTATTAATGCAGAGAGGCAACTTGTTCATACCCAATGTAGCTAAATTTAAGAAGCTCATAATTGATGAGTCTCATAGAATACCATATGAAGGGCACCAAGGATATCAAAAAATGATAAAATCTAATAGAAATTTGTTTTATTGATGAAGAATGAAGAAATAATTTTTTTAATATATTACAAAAAGGTTAGAATGCCAACATGCTAAGGTGGAACACAAACACCCAACATGATTTTTGTAGCAAATACCAATTCCAAAATGGAAGTGGGAATTCATATCAATGGAATTTATCACTGGTCTATCAAGAACTCCCAAGAAGCATGATCCAATCATGTTGGCAGTGGATAGTAAGGTAGCTCATTATATACAAGTGAAATCTACCTACAAAGGAATTGATATTGCAAATATTTTCATGAAGGGAATTTTCATATTGTATTGTATGCACAACAAGATCATATTTGAAGCCAAAAATTAAATCATCATATGCAAACTTATGGATTGTAAAATAGAGAGCCAGTATGATAGGGATGCAAAGTTTACTTCAAAATTTTGGATAGTCTTGTTTGTAGGTTTTGAATTCCATATAGCATTTAGCACAACCTATCATCTTGAAACTAATGGATAGATAGAAAGGGTGGACAAAATATTAGAAGACATGCTCAAGATGTATGTTATATGCCAACCTAAGAAATGGAATATTTTTTTACCTTTGGGAGATTTCTTATAATAATGGCTATCAAGAGTCATTAAATACAAACCCTTTTGAAGCTCTGTATGGAAGGAAGTGCAGTGTGCCAATCAATTTTGATAATCTAGTGGATAGAGTCACACTTGAGTTAGATATGTTAAAGAAACAGAACACAACATAATCAACATCAAACAAAAATTAAAGGTAGCTCAAGACCAACATAAGAGTAATGTAGATCAGGAACAAAATTCATAAGGGATTTCAAGTACGAGAGCATGTATATCTACAAATCAGGCTAAAGATAAGTTCCTTAAAAGTGGGATTTGTGATAAGTTAGCACCTAGATATTGTGGACCATTCTAGATCTTGGAGAGAGTAGGGTTAGTGGCATGCAATATTTCCTTTCCTCCCACAATGAAGC
>APFE031112762.1:1202-109418 GCA_000404065.3 Pinus taeda
GAAGCCATGCCATAAAAGTTTGGTAACACAGAAGGAGGTATGTTTTTCATTTTTATTTCCTCATCATGATTGTCTTATGGTTCGTGGATAGGAAATTTAAAGGTTGATTCTTCCTCCTCTCCTTGATCTTGTTGTTGTTCAGGAGTGGGTCTTCTTGCTGATCCTCCTCCTTCCTCAGCCATTTTTATAGATTCCTCTGGTGATTTGATTGCTTGTTCAGTATCACTCGTTCCAAAGAGTTGTTCTAGAGATTGTTGAGTTATTTTTCTACTTCCTCTCTTTGTAGAAGATTCAGGGAGATGTTTCTTCTGAGATTCGTGTGCCAATAGGATTTGTCTCACAATAAGTGTAAGTCTTTGGCCTGATTTGTGTTTATCCTCTAATTTTTGTATGGTGATTTCCTCAGCTGGTGTTGTGTGTTCAGTTTTTCCCAAAGGGTCTGCTCCTGGTGATAGGTTAGTTTTTGGATGGGGGTTTTTGTGAATCTACCTCTATTATCTCTATATCTAGGCATAAGCAAACATGACTTCTAAAGTGACAATCAAATATATGTTTTGTTTTTGTTTATTTAATTTTTTTTTTTAATTTTGATTTTTTTTTCGAAATCCTCTAACTGCACCTCCTCGGCAACGGCGCCAAAATGTAGTGGCCAATCTAGGGTGCTAGATTAGACTAGATTTATTATCAACCAGGGTAAGTAAACTTCAAGGCACGTGTCTAAAGTCTATTGACATAAAGGATTCCTAACTAAGTGTTTATTGTGATAGGCTACAGTACTCCTTTACAGGAGGTTAGGATATGTTTCCTCTCACCTTAACACTCGGATCACCTAATTTATCTAACTGTCCTAAGGGTACAGCGCATTGCTAGACTGAAATTTTAATCCTCTTACAAGGATGTTATGCACAAAAGCTCTGCCTAGTTAACACTTAAGCATTCACGAAAAATCAAAAGCATACTGAATTTTAAATGCATGAAAACAGAGTCTATGGAGATGCTTTAAAATCTAACGATGGATCAGGTCTTTTACAAGATATGGTTCGATGATCTAACGATAAAATCTTCAAGCTATCACCATAAATACCATTTGCAAGAATTTTTAGTCAAATCGATAAAATCGTAAACATGGAAATGACACTTAACACTATGCACACTACTCAAACTCAAAAATGCTAAGGAAATGAAATTAACAGTATACCAATCCACGCAGGGCCCATCCATGCTTCAATGGCACACTGAAGTAAACTCAAGAAAAGAGAGTATTAACACATAAACATTGCTGGAGTAAAACCGTAACTATATTTAAGTGCTGAAGATTGCAATCACATACAAGAGTTCTGTTCTCAAACAATACACAGAGATAATAATCGTAACTGTTTTTGAAAACAAAATAATACGTAGTCTTTATCTGCTTGTCCCTATCTGAATCGAATGTACATTCATTAAATAGGTGTTTTTGCTTTTACAATGGAGTGATTTTTGGTCATTTCTAATCTAAACCGATTTCCAAAAAAAACAAAACGAAACCGGTTTGGGAAACCATGGCTTTTTGTTGCCTTAGTAACCAAAAGGCTGGGGTTTGACCAGCATTGACCGCATAACCAGGAGCTTTTGATTTGCTGTAGAATCGATTTTTCACCATGCATGTACATTCTGGATCTCATTCCTATCCATTGCTTTGGCTTGCCTGTCATGCCACGTGTCAGATGATAAACCATTTACAGGATGTTATGACTTCATGTAATCTTTTTGTTGAAAATTCCTAGTTTCTAACATAAAAATTCATAAATTAACTTTAATGTAAACTAACAACTATAATGCTATTAATTAATCGATTTCGATGGATAGAAGGGGTCTATGGAGGAAAAATATAGACAAATGATGGTGTTTCTAGAAGAAAAAGATGGTAATGGAATGGTACCAACAAATGCCTTACAAGAGCCCATCAGAAGCTCAAACCACTCTGATATGGTCTTTACACCATTACCAAGGTTGTGGGAAATAATGATTTGGAGCACAACATTCCCCCATTCCTTTGCTTGCACCGAGTGTTCAATTTGGACCGCCCTTGGCCATGCTTCCCACCATTACTGGACACATCAGAGGTTGCAGAACAGCTCACCAGGGACAAAGTTCAGTAGAAGTTTCTTCATCTCATGGAGGAACTCAACGCAATGGGGATCATTGCTTCCTAAGGGGGGAGGAATGATCTAGGTTGATGTTGGTGGCCACCCACCTATCCCACTTGGACCCCCACAACTATCTCTTTCAGTTTTTCAGTTTCCTTAATTGTAGCACAATTTACTATTTTTAGCAATTTTTCGGGTCTAGAACTTCTAGAGCCATTTTGAGGCCCTAAACGACTTTTTTTTTAGAAAACTAGGAACAACATGGGTCCATGGACAAATGTTTCTCATCCCAAAGTTTTAGTCCTCGAATAAATCTTTCTAATGAGATATTGCATGCGTCAAACGGAGATTGTATGCCAAAGTTACGACCCCTGAAGTTGATGTACCAATTTACCCAAAACAGGGCCCATAGTTTGGCGCTTCATCTCCTAGGGTTAGATTTTTGGATGTTTAGGGTTTTCTATTGTTTCTCAACAATAAATAGGCCTTCGACCCTCATTGTAACACAGCTTAGAGAAATGTAGTCCCCACATCTCTTCTCATAGATAAGCTACCATCACCCTAGTTGGTTTATTTCCATTTCTATTTGTAAGCATATTTCAGTATTTTACATTAATGAAATGAAGTATTATTTCTGTTGCATCTTTGTATTTATGGTCATTTATGTAATTTGTTATGTTCCTGTTTAAATCCGGATCAGGCTGTGATAGTGGGGCCCTCAAACCATGATCCCATAAAGGAGATGAGGAAGAGGCCACTATCACAAGCTTTTCTGAAGTATTCACTTTCACTATTGTGCCATTGATCTACCTTTGCAACTAATGAGAGAAAAACTAAATAATCATTTAGGTACTTGTAAATGGAATAAAATAGAAATAACTTCAGTAGCTAACTATAAATGTAATCTAAGCATACATATACAAAAGGAAGAGGAACGTCTATTGCTAGTGTTGGGCCCTAACCCAAAATTACCTCTTGGCTATAATAAAAAGTTGAATCGTAATGAGGCCCTAGGCCTTCTTATTTATACAACTGAAGTTACCAACAACTTCCTTAAAATTAGGGAGGCTTGCGTCCCAAACTCAAGATTAACTTGTATTCAACTATCACTGGCTTAGCTGCCAATGAACTCGTGGGCTTGGTTGCTTGTAACTTCAAGCTAATGAGACATTATGGAGGAACCTTCGAGTGATTGAGGAGTTAAGGAGGGAGATCCAATCTCCTAAAATCCCTCTTGCTTGTCTACTTCAAGTTCCCGCACTTCAATTAGCCAAAAACTGCTCCAAATTCTGCAATTAATGCATATTAGGCCACATGGCATAACATCTCACCTCACTAAGAAAAATATAATAAAATATGTAAATAAATGTGAGAAAAGTTGATTTTAATAAGCTGGAGAGTGGCATTAAGTTCCATGTAATTTACCTATTGATGAGCTTCATCATCACCCCCCTACTAAAAGTGTTGCTCATCCTCTAAGTAACTTAATTTATGTCCATGTCTTTCATTTCTCTTGTGGCCCACTGACATCCCAGGCCTCTATTGATGTAGTTTCCTCTTGTGGATAAAATCTTGCGTGCTTCTCTATTTCCTCCCATTGCTTTCTTTCCTCTTTCTCCTTTCTGCCTTCTAACATACCTAATAGCAATGGTGGATTGAGTTTCAAACCAATCTATATGATTTTGAGTCTATGTAGTGCCTTTTTATACAGTGAGGTCCTTTCTAGTGCATCTCTCATTATTTCAAGGGAATGATACTCCCTGATCCTTAGGTTGTATGGTAGGGTGCCCCATCTCCTTTGGCATGCTTTCTTGCTTTCATCCCCTCGCAATCTCAAGGTGTCCTCGAAATGAGTGACTGCTTGCTCTTGTGTAGCTAGGTATCTTGGTGCGACCTGGAGATCATTGGCGATGATGTTGTGGGTGCTAATGAAAACCATATAATTGATCTATTTTTCTCTGATGTAAAGGGGCCCTTTTTCTTCTCTTCCTGACACCCTCTTCACTTCCTTAGCCCTGGCCTCCTCATGACTCATCCATGATGCAAGGGCCATTGTTTGTAAGTCCCCCAACTTTGCATTGGGGTCCCACACATTAAAGTTTGTTAAGACCAAGTTATGTAAGTAGAATTTAGATATCTTAGCCTTATCCTCTAGGGTGCTTTGGTCACATAGCTCAATGAACTTCCTATAGTCTTGGAAAGGCATAGTCCCCTGTTGTGCTAGTGTCTTTATCTGAAATTACAGCAATTGATCTTCGAGGTACAAGGCATATGACTTTGGTGGCATCCTGCACTGGAGTGCCTCCATGGAGAGGCTTTCCATAATGGCCAATTGGCTCTCTTTTTCTTGTACCTGCCTCCTCAACCATGTGTTTTCAACCTCTAGTTGATATTTCATAAGTCGTTCCCTTTCTATTATCCTATTCAACTTTCTGGCCATCTTCAGTAGCTTCTCTTCCATATGGCCCACATCCTCTACATTCTTTGATTTAGCAATTTGCATCTAGTAATGTGTCCATCCTCTCTCCTTCTCAAGCTCGAAGAAGAGAGGGATGGAAAATTTCTATGGTATTACTCTGCCTCCCTCAATGAATCTGTAATGAGAGCTCAGATTGGATTGTGGGCTAGGTTCCTCCAGCTCTTGGGATTCTCCCTTTGATGTCTTTGGAGAATCTAATTGTAATTGTGCTGCTACTTCCTTACCTTTCCTTTGTCCTTTTTGTCCTTCCTGCTGCTTTTTCTGTGTTTCCTGTAGTGCTGACAAAGTTTCTTGTAGGATTGTCTGTGTTTCTTGTCAGAAGCTTTTTCCTTTCTGAAATGGGGTCAAAGGTTATTTGTTCTACTTTTTTTATTCTGACCTAGTGACAGGCCTCCTAACATAGGTGATTGGAGACTTTTGGGAAGCATGTTTTGATGTGCCCTCTTCACCTTTCATTTCCAGGGAGACTAGACTCTCTTGCTCTTTTGTTGAGTCCTCAATAATGATAGGAGTCTTGGTGGGTGTTTGTGGTCTCGCCTGTTTGATCCTAGTGCTCCTCCTTGTTTTGTAATATAGGGGAGTATGCCTATGTCTCTTCCCTTTTGATTTGACAGGTCTGCTTAGGGTAGTCAAAGAAAAAGCTGCCTCCCGCTCAGTTAGTTCAGGAGATAATCTTGGATATTCCTCCCTTTCCTTGGCTTATTCCTCAGGGCTTACTTCTTCCTCTTGTTCTTTCTCTTAATGTTTCTCCTATTCTCCTTATTTTGCTTCTTCTTCCTATTTTTTCTTTGTTTCTGCCTCCTCCTCTTCAGGTTCTTCTTCTTCCTCCTCAAGTTCTTCTTCTTCGGCACTAGAGGTGTTTTCCCTATCATATTCAAGGGATTGTATATCAATCACAACCTCTTTTTCCATGTCTCTAAATGTGGACCATTGAATGGGTATTCTGAGATGGCTCAAGGCATCCTCTAGTATTATCTATAAAAAGTCCATGGTGGGCCAATTGCTAATGTTTTCCTTCTTGGACTTTTAGGCTCATGTCTATTATTGATTGCAGTAAGAAATAGGGTATGTCGAGTCTTCTATCATTAGGTATCCCATCTCCAAATCTCAACTCATGGAGGAGCCTAAATTGATAGCCATAGATTATTTTGAGCCTCCCTTCACAAGAGATATATTTGAGAATATGATAAACTTACCTCATTCCAAGGGTAGGGAAGGCTTTCCCTCCTTATCCCTTTTTTATGCTCAATTGGCTCTTCATCGCTTAATAAAAAGTTCTTCTTTGCAAAAGTGCTTGCAGCCTTATCCTCCTTTCTCCATGGCATCCCTTGAGGAAGTGTAGTGAATCTGCTAATTACTTCAGGAGTAATTACAATTGCCAGTCCTCTTACCACCATGGTAGCACTAATCCTAGCCTGAGGGTTAAGTTCCATGGCAAACTCTTTAGATACATCATCATCATATCCTCTGAGCAGCTCAAAGAATCCCGACCAATTATGTCTTTTGAATATTTCTACCATAGGGGGATGGAGGTGTATTCAGGATGTCTTTGTGGGTTCCCTTTTGTGAAACCCTCCTATCATTTTCTTGTTCTGGTTGGCTGAATGTAAGGAGTCTGGTGGGCTTAGGTTTAGTTACTAGGGTGAATGAGGGTGGTGGGTGACTGCAATTTTCCTATATCTCCACACAACTTTTCAATCTATTCACAATTCTCTTTTTAAAAAACCTCACGCCCACAATTTTTACTTAAAGAAACAAAATTTTATGTTCATAGCTAACAATTCAAAGCATAAGAGATATGGGCCATCTACCTTTCATTGTGCTACTTTGGATGAGGAGAATTTCTAAGCAGTTGGACCCTATGCACCTCCTTTTAGTATTCTATGTGAATTTCCACTGTTCCCTGTAGCTCCCTGCGTTTCTTGTAGTTGTTGTTTCCTATAGGGTGGCTGAAATAGGTTTTCCTCCTTGATGGCTCTCCAAGGTGGTCCCAGCTCTCTTTGATCTCGAAATGAAAAAATAGTGCATGAGAGTTTGAATTTATATTTATATATATATTTTATTTATATATAATATAATATATTATATATTTTATTATGGTCGATTTTTTGGAGCATTGTATTGGTTGGTAGTGTACGGGACTTCCTCTTATGGATCGTTGGCCCACCGTTAGCTATCATGCATCTTCTCCTTGTAATCATCACCCACTCTCCCACAACTTCACTCGACCACCTTTTTAACTCATTCCTCTTCGATGTGATGGTGCCACGTGTCAAGTTGACTGGGAGTTTATTTTATTTTCGAGCTGAGGGTGGCCAAGTTAACTGGCCATCTCTAGCTTATAAAATCGACTTATTTCATTTTCCTACACTTTTACTATATCGTACCTATGGAAGAACTCAAATGAGGTGCCATATCTATGCCTTCCTTTGCTTGGTTGCTACATGTTGGAGGATGGCTCTGTTGTGCCTTTTTGTTCAGGTAAGTTCTTTTCCTTTGATAATTTTTTGGATATTTCTTCCTGTTGATGTTGTTGTCCTCTTTGTTGTTGTGTGCAAGTGCTTGGTCTTGTTATTTTTCTGCTGAGCTTCTGGATGGGAGTCACAGTGTTTATGGGTGTGTTGGAACTCCTTGTTTGCCCTGGTGCTGAAGGAGAGTGCATGGAGAGTTGTTGCTGTGAGAGCACAGGCTGCTACAGGGTTTCCTGTAGTTACTACAGGAAACCTGTAGCTACCTTTTTCATCATATTTTTCTATTTTTTTTTCTTAGAGGAGGAATAGGTGGTGATGTAGGAGTGGAAGGGGTGGGAATGGGGGAGATGGAGTGGTAGGTGAGTGAGGCCAATGATGGTATGGCCCTTGGATTTTTCTTATTATATATATATATATAATAATATATATATAATATATATATTATATATTATATATAATTTTGAGTATGGGCATAAAGGGTGGTATGCATTGGTGTTGGTGAGAGGTGGTGAGGTGTATGGTCCCCTCTTTCAACTCAGAACAGGCCTGCATCATCATTTTCAACCAGAAATCCATTCTTATAGAGTGTCAAGACATCTTGTAGTACTACAGGAAACTCCTGTAATAACTACAAGAAATCCTGTAGAAATCATAAAATTGCCTGCAAACTGGTTTTTGATGCTTGGAAATAAGGATGGATGATGGAGACATGGTAGGCATTGGAGATATGAAGTGAATGAAGGAATAATGGGGTGTTGCTTGGCTTGTTGTCCTCTGAACTTGGTGTCCTTTGTTGCCTTTAAAAACCTGCAAAAATCACATAATTTTATTAGTGGGTAGGTTTGAAGTCCCTGCCATGTTATGTTTTTTTTTAAAGGCACACGGGCTGCCTCAAGGGAGGTTTCCAACCTATCTTCTTGCCCTAGGTGCCTCAAGGGAGGTTTTCACCTGAGGATATTTTTATTTTTTCTCTTTTTTTTTCCAACTCTTAGGTTGAATCAAGGAGGTTTTCAACCCCAAAAGCTAGTCTCAGGTACCTCATAGAGGTTTTCACCTAGGTCCCTCATTTTTTTTTCCATTTTTTTCCAAAACTAAAACAGTTTTGAAAAATTTGGTGAGCTAGAAGCTAAGAAACTTCCAAGCACATTCACTTCCTTACTGATGGTATTGATGAACTCTTCCCTTGACACAAGTCTTTTATAAGCTTTCAATCTATATCCATTAACCAGCAAGGGGATACCTTCTTCATCAATGGTCCTTACTTGCACAGCCTCATTGTCATGGCAGTTCTCTATCAGATTTGGACCCAACCATCTGGTCATCAATTTTCCTTTAAAGTCCTTGAACTTGGAGTCATATAGCAAAGCCCAATCACCTTCTTGAAAAACTTTGTCTTTGATGTTTTTGTCTTTGTACTTGAGTCACCTCTGTGTGTAGGAGGGCCTGCATCTTGAATTCATCTAAACCATTGAGTTGTAGCAGCCTCTCTTGTTGTGCCCTTTTAACATCCAAATCCAATTGTGCTACCATTCTAAAAGTGTTGTACTCAAACTCAATGGATAGTAAAGCCTTCTTCCCATAGACCAAATCATAAGGGGTGAAGCCAATGGTTGTCTTCCAGGTTGTATTATAGGCCCAAATTGCCTCTAGTAGTCTAACAGCCCAATCTTTTTTATTTCTACTCACAACCTTTTTGAGAATGCTTTCCAATGCTCTATTGGTAACCTCTACTTGTCCACTGGCCTGAGGATGGTAAGAAGTTGACTTCCTGTGCCTGATCTTATGCTGACTCAAGAGATTCTCAATCAGGTGTGAGGTGAATTGAGTGCCCTCATCAATGACTAGCTCTCTAGGTTACCCAGACTTGTAAAACACATTCTCCCTTAAGAACTCAGCCACTTTCTCTTCTGTTGCTACCTTGATAGCCTTGGTTTCAACCCATTTTGTTAATTAATCAGTGCACACAATTATGTACTTTTTTGCCTTGATGGTGGATTAATGGACCCAATGAAATCCATGCCCCACTTGTCAAATGGCTCAAGAGTCACTTGATGTCGCAAAGGAATTTCAACCCTGGGAGTAGGTTTCCCCATTATTTGGCACTATTCACATCGAATGGTATATCTTCTTACATCTTGGTGGAGAGTGGGACAACATTAGCCAGCGTGCAGTACCTTGAAGGCTTTTCTCTTGGATGCAAAGTGACCTCCACAATGCCCATCATGGCAGGCCAGAAGGATGTCAAAGACTTCCTCCTCCCTGACACATCTCCTTAGAATTTGATCTAGGCCTAGGTTGAAGATATTTCCCCCAACCTAAGTGAACGGTGCACTCTTTCTTATAATTCTACTCTTTCCCTTTGGAGGACATATTTGAAGGGAATTGTTGATGAGCCTCAGTATTGCAACAAGAATGTTGCAACTCCCAAGGCTACCGTTTTTAATTATCAACCTGGGCCTCGTACAAATTTAAGAGGTATCAGAAATATATGTGCAACATACAATGTGTTCTTCCTTTGTTTTCATAATGTAATGGAGTGCATGTACTGAAGTCAAATCCTAAACTAATCGCAGAAAATGAAATGTTCGAAATGGAACCTTAACCTATTGCAAGAAAGAAAGTACAAGGAAAGAGATTGAAATCAAATGCTAAAGCACACCATTTTTTAACTAAATTCTATGAGGGTTTGCTTCAAAATAATGCTAAGTTAACATGTATGCAATCCTACTATCCTAAGCATGTAGATTCAAACCATCAAACCTTCTACTATTGTGCATGTAAATGAATATAATAAATTTGTTTTTCTTTTTGTCTTTTTTCGTGTGAGAGTGTGAAAGCCAATCTCTTTTGGTGATGTGGTAGGTGGCTTGGAGATGATGGTGGATGGTTGGAAGGCTTGGGAGACCCTTAGGCGACCTTGTGTGGCTTCCTAGAGGTTTTCCCTGAATTCGGCCTTAAAACAATGCACTACAAAAAAACCTACAGGATGTACTGGAAACCTATAGGATCCCCAGAAAACCTATAGGATACAGCCGAGAGAAAAAGGATGGATTTTGAAGGTGATGGAAAGCTTAGGGAAGGTGGTTGGTGGATGGAATGAATCAAGGGAGTGCCTAGGACCACTTCAGAACTCAAAACCAAAGTTGGGAGATGGATGGATTTGCTCAAAAAGCTTGGAGAAGTTTCCTTGTAAAATGATGAAATTGGTGAGGGTTTAATGACCAAGAAAATCAAATCCAAATTGGACGGGACAAATTTTGTTATTATCCAAGATGTCTTAGGTCCCTACTCCAAGTGGAATCACTCAAAAATACCTCTATTAACCCACGCAAAAAAAATTAAAAAAACATTACTAGTCAAAAATCTAGAAATTCGAGAACTAGTGAGCTTGTAAATATAAAAAATGCCTAACCAAATCAAGTGCAAATGCAATGGGGTAATTTTTGTTATGAACTAGAATATTTTTTTGATCTAATGCAAGTGGAACCAACTCGATTAAAGCTTGTTAGCATGCTCTAAAAAATAGCATAAATTTATTGTTCTTTGCTAAAAGAGAGGTCCAACAATATACATTTGGGAATATGAAGACTAATCCGAGAAGCTCAATGGTTACTATGAACTTCCAAAACTTTTCCAATGATGAAATAGTGTTTGTGATTCTGCAAAATAACTTACATCAACCATTTAACTCAATCGTACAACAAGAAATCATTAATACTAAATGCAGAAATAGAAAGAAATAAAAACTAGAGATGCATGTGAATAAGAAATGAAAAGAAGGAAAGAAAATGATACAAAAGGGCTCTGAGGCTCCTGGGATGGCCAAGTCCAAGGAAACTCAAAGACCTATGGAGGAGAAGAAGATTTAGAAGTTGAACATGACACCAATCTTCATTATTTTCATTAATAGAATTACATCCCTGTAGGAAAATACAATGGAGTTGCAAAAATACGAGTTCTCTCCACAAGAACACTAATGAAAATCTCTCCCCTAGAGGAAAATTCGACTTGGTACTTATACAAAATTATTAGGAATCGTTCCCCATGAATGGAGAAATATTTCCCCACCAAAATCCCTTAATTAGTGAATCTGGTCCCTTGATTAGTAGAACACATTCCTAGATTTTCTCAATAATTGGAGTTCCACAATTTGTGCCATAATTCCATAATATCTTGTTGATTTATTATTTATTATTGATCCTCCTGTAGTAGGGAACAAGTTCCTAAATTATCTCCTCCTCCAAATCTTCATAATATGCCCAATATTCTCATAATATTCCACAAAAATAAATAATATTAGGCACAAATATCCAATTATTCATAAACCTTCCTAAAGAATATATTAAAGTTAAAAATAAATTATCTAATGCAAAAAGAGAGGTTTAAAATGCTGAAGGATGGTTAGATGGACCTTAATTTATGTTTAATTTATAGGCATAGGCCTTAATTTATGTCTAATTTAGCGGCCCATCAACTATGTAGCCACTAAGTAGTTGGCTATGTTAGGAAACCATGGAGAGAGAATTGAAATAGTAAATAAATGTTCATCTCACAGCTAATCATCAACCATTCCTTCCTCACCTACAGGCAAAGCAAGTCTAGACAAAAAATTTGTAACTACATTTTCTCTACCAGGCTTATCAATGATAGTTAGATCAAACTATTGTAACAAAAGCAACCATCTAATAATTTTGGCATTCACATCAGCCTTGTTCATCAAATATTTAATAACAGCATGGTTAGTATGTACAAAGGTCTGGTAACCAGTGATGTAATGTCTAAATTTATTCAAGGAATGGCCAACAGCTAGGAGCTCTTTTTCAATCACTAATAATTCAATTCAGCCTTGGACAGATTTTTGCAGATGAAGTAAATGGCATAAGGTAACTTGTCATTCATCTGGCATAGAGTTGCTTCTATCAATTTTTCAGAGGCATCAGTAGGGATGTGGAAAGGAAGAGCCCAATTTCAGCCTTGAGGTATAGGTGCAGTAGTAAACTTGTCCTTTAGGGTTTCTGTGGCCTCTTGGCAGCTTTCTGACTAGAAAAATTCGGAGTCCTTGGCTAATAGTCCAAACAAAGGTGAGGCTACTTTGTTGAAGTCCTTTATGAATCTCCTATAGTATCCATCTAAGACCATGAAACTTCTGACATCCCTCTACTTCTGAGGAGTAGGGACCCCCTTTGTGTTAGCAATTTTATTTGGGTCCACTTGCAGGCCTTCCTGGGATATCGAGTGACCTAGAACAGTCCCTACATTCATAAAGAAAACACACTTCTCAGGACTAAGGGATAAGTTCATTTCAATGCATTTGTTTAATACTTTCCCCAAGTTAGAGAGAGCCTCCAGGAAATCACACCCATAGGGGGTGAAATCATCCATATAAATTTCCACAGTCATGGAATAACTCTGCAAAGATGCTCAAGGCTGCCCTCTGAAAAGTGGCAGGGGCATTACATAATCCAAAAGGAAGAGCCCTATAAGCATGGTACCCCAAGGACAAGTGAAGGTGGCTTTATCTTGGTCCTCTGGGTTGATCTAGATCTGATTGTAACCACTGAATCCATCCAAGAAAGAGAAGAACTTCTTTCCTACAAGACCATCTAATACTTGGTCAATGAAAGGTAGAGGGAAATGGTTTTTTTGTGGCTTTGTTTAGCTCTTTGTAGTCCACACAGATCCTCCATTTCCCATTCTTCTTTGGGACCAGATCTAGAGGAGATACCCACTCACTATCTGAGATGGGGTAAATGAACCCTGCATCCAACAACTTCTTCAAATCTTCTTTAACTATATCTTTGAGGGATGGGTTCATTCTCCTTTAAGGTTGGCACATTGACTTGCAGCCTTCCTTGATGTAAATGTGGTGAGTACACATTGAAGGGTGCACTCCATTAATTTCCTTATAACTCCAGGCAAAGGCATCTAGATGCTTTCTTAGCATGTCACATAACTCATTTTCTTGATGTGCAGAGAGAGGGGGGTTGATTTTCAATGTTTTTTCTGGACCAAATTCTATCATATTGACATGAGTAGGAATTGAGTTAGCTATGCACAAATCATTCCAAGGGTTATCTTTAGCTTTCTTTACTAACTCCTCAAGAGACATGGTGTTGGGGGGCTGTTCTGGAGGATTTGATCAATCAGGTCATCTTCATCAGGTTGGCCCCCTGCTATAGTAGCATCTAGGGTACATATTGGGTAAGAGGTGGCAGAGTAGACTTCATCTTCCTCCTCCTCTTCCAACCATAAAGGTAAGGCATGCTCTAGAGATGGTTGAGAATGAGGGTACAAGACCAATTGTTTAGACAAATGCCCATTTTTAATGGTCATATTCCCAACCCTGCAACTTATGTAAGCATCAGCAGTGGCTAACCATGGCCTTCCAAGGATGAGAGGTTAACCATTGAACTTTGTCTTCGGTTGGAAAACTAAGAAGTCAGCAGGGTATTCCCAAGAATCAATGGAGACCATCATATCCTCAACAACTCCCTCAGGAGCTACTGTGGATCTGTCTGCAAGCTACAAGACTGTTGTAGTCTTCCTTAATGATCCTTGGAGATTTAGTTTAAGCATAGTCTCCTTAGTCATCACATTGATGGAAACCCCAAGATCGATCAAGGTATGGGGGAAAATGATACCATTGATGTGCACATCTACCACAAGACTTCCAGGATCTAGATACTTCGGGCAAATCACTCACCCCAACATTAAGTCAGACAACTATCCAATGACATTAATGGTAGGGGAGTCTTTCTTCGCCTCCTAGCATGTTTGAAGCATTTATCCTTGATTAACTTGTTGTAGATGGGGACATCCTTGATAACTTGGAGGATTGGGATTTTAAAACACATGTTTTTCAATTCACCCAGAAGTTTAGTCTCTTATGGGAAGTTCTGGATAGGATGGATTAATCTCTCAGGAAAAGTAGGTGGATTGGCTTGAGGAACACTCTACTCCTTTTCCTCTTCAAGCTCCTAAGGTGGAGATGGAGGTTGATTATCTAGAAGCACTATTCCAGACCTGAGGTTGATTTCTTGAATTTCCACAACATAGGCAGGGTAAGATGTTTCCCCACTATAGACATGTTGTGCCTGCTCGTTGTTCGGGTTCGGATTTGCCTGAGCAGGCATCTGAGGTTGCTTAGGTGGAGTAGGGTGAAGGATTTGTGGTTGAGATGGAGGTGAAGGTAGTAGGGTTGGAGATTGGTTATATGGAGGCCTCCACCCTTGGGATGGTGAATTCCACTAAGGTTGTGGGGTAGCATATGGCTGAAATGATTGATTGGTAGTTTGGGAATGGTATTGAGGTGCAAATGACCAGGGAGAAGGTGTGGACCATGAAGGATGAGCAGGAGGACACCAAGGGGGAATAGATTCATTCTGGTTATGTTTATAATCTGAATAGGACACCCCTTGCATGCCTTACTGGTATGGTCAAGGTCCTTGAGTCCTCCTTTGGTTGATATAATAGAGTTGTTCAGTCACACCTTCAGTTCCTTGATACACAAATTTAAATCCAAGCAGAGAATGACACTTGTCTATGGAGTGGTTCTCCTCACAAACTAAGCAGATCTCTATAAGATTCAATGGACATTAATTTCTAGGGTGCCTTCGGGTGCATCTAGGGAAAAATACAGTTAAGGCTCTTTCTGCTTCCTCCTACTTCCTCTTGATTTGCATGGTGTCTATTTGCAAAGCAAGGGTATGCAACATTTCACTCTTGAAGTCTTCCCACATGTTCCCAATTTCACTTTTGATGGATGTGTTGGAGGAGGATCAACTGGCCAAAGCTTGACTAGCCCTACCCTTCTTTCTAGCTGCCCTAGAATGATTTTTGAAAACTGTCTTGATATCATCATAGGATAACTGGTAGATGTCCCCTCCCTGCAACATGTTTATGGTTTCTAGGAGATCTTCCTTGATCCCTCTAAGAAGGACTAGCTTGAGTGATTCAGGATCAAGGGTGCATCTGTCCCTTTTGTAGCTGAGTTGGAACCTTTCCTCATAATCTTCCAAAGACTCATCATGTCCCAAGGTCATTCTAAAGATTTTATCTTTGGTAAGTTTGGACTTGCAATAATCCATGTACTTATTATTTAAGGCTTGTTTCATTTGAGCCCAGGTAGTGATGTTGTCCCTAGGTAAACCCATGAACCAGCGCAAGACTACATATTTAAGGGTGGATGGGAACAATTTCAACTTATGTTCATCAAACATATAATCATAAGTTTTGAATATGACAACAAACTTAAACAAAAAGGTATCTAGGTCCTTTGAGGTTAAGCCATGGAAGTGAGGAAGGGGAGAGGGGCTTATTTTTTTCATCCTAGCATCTCCATTATTTTCTCTGATGAGAAAAGCACCCATAGTTCTGTTTTCAACTCCATTTATGTTTTCAATCCCATTTCTATTTTCAACCATGGTGTGGGTTGGTGGAATGTTTTATTCTTCTTCTTCCCCAATAGGCTCTTCAAAGATCTCTGGTTGTTCTCGTAATGGGTCCTCTAGCTCACAACCACCGAAGAAGAGGGAAGGTTGACTATTAGATGTTGTGGGGGTATTTGGAAAAAAAATTCCTAAGTTGTCTCTACTCCTATGAAGCATGAAAGGAATTTTTTCTTTTTTTTGGGGTTTTTTTTTCAGAACTACGTGCAGAATGGAAAGAAAGCAGGATTTGCAATTGTTTTCTCAATGGAACTACTTGCAAAATGGAAAGAAAGAAAAGATTGCAACTATCTGTTGAATGAAAAACAAAATGGAAAGCAGGGATTGTATCTATTTACTAAATGTTAAGTGGAAAGGAAAGCATAAATCACATATACTTAGACACCTCCCCGTCAATGGCGCCAAAAAGTGATGAGCTCCAGTATTGCAGCAAGGATGCTGCAAATCCTAGGGCTACCAACTTTACTTCATCAACCTGGGGTTCATACAAACTTGGAGGTGACAGTATTGTATACATAGTAGATGCAATGGTCTACTCTTGTCACTTTTCAACTGGGCGATAGACCACTAGGGTTTTTCAAACTAGTCTTCTATTGACTAGAAGGAGTCTGACTACTAACATCAAATGGAAAACTACCTGTAATACAAAAAGGAAATGTTGCCTATCTTGGGAAATGAAAATGTTGAATGGGAAAGTTCTATGAAGTGACATGAAATTATCTAGCTAAGCATTTACACATTACTTGCAAAAGATACCTAATTTAACCTTGCATTCTAACATCTAGTTATTTAGACTAAGTACGCATGGAAATTTTTCTAAACCTACTATGGCTGTTGTATGCATGTACTAACTAGAAATTGCAAAAAGTAGTAATTTTTTTTTTTTTCAATTTTATAAATGTAAATTCTAAGTGAACCAATCTGATCTTTTGCAGGGGAGAAAGGCTTGGGGAAACATGTCCAGAATGGTGTTGAGGGTATGGAAGCCAAGTAGAGGCCTAAACTAAGCTCAGATGATAATTTCTGCCTAATTTAGGCTTAAAACAGGTTGCTACAAGGTTTCTTGTAGTACTACACGATGTCGTGGTTTTACTACGGGATGTCCTGGTTTACTACAGGAAACAGGCTGAAAGCTATAGGAGGGTAGGAGAGCTGGAATAAAGTGTGGGAAAGGTGTCTGATGGTGGGATAAGGCATAAAGGAGGTGTACAGTACCCAAGACTCAGCCCAAATCTACAAGATGGTTGGATTTACTCAAGGGAGATGTCCACCCTGCTACAAAACATAAATTCAGATTAAGTGTTGGTAGACTTGGGTAGTATGGGTGAAGAACACTTAGATGAGGCTGGTGAAATGAGTTCTCCCTGCAGATCAGAAACTCATGCAACAACATACATTATTTCCTTCATTTATACATAACTTCATTTACATATGGAAAAAATGAGTTGAATTTAGGAAAAACAGAGTTATTGATGGATAATGGCAAAATTTGTGAAATGCAATGCTTTCTAACAAAAATGACAATTGCAGGTACTTCTAAGGAATTATAAATTGTAATCTACTCAATCAAGAACCCTAGCCATGCAATGATCTAAAGAGACAAATCTAGTTTTGGGGCTATGAGAGTGGGGCCCTCAAACCATGATCCCATGAGGGAGATGAGGAAGAGGCCACTATCACAAGATTTTCTGAAGTATTCAATTTCACTATTGTACCACTAATCTACCTTTTCAACTAATGAGACCAAACTAAACAATCATTCAAGTACTTGTAAATGGAATAAAACATAAATAACTTCAACAACTAACTATGAATGTAATCTAAGCATACATATATAAAAGGAAGAGGAACCTCTACTACTAGGGTTGGGCCCTGACCCAAGAGCTTTAGCTCTCTGAGTCAATTCAGTGTTGGATCAAAGAAACCTTTTCATTATCACCAAAATGTCAAAAATAACATGAGAATAATAGTCACGATATCTTATGCTCAAAATCGCCTCTTGGCTATAATAAAAATTTGAATCCTAATGAGGCCCTAGGCCTTCTTATTTATACAACTAAAGCTACCATCAACTTCCTTAAAATTAGGGAGGCTTAGCTCCAAAAATCAATATTAGCTTGTCTTCAACTATCACTAGCTTGGCTACCAATGAACTCAGTGGGCTTGGCTGCTTGTAACTCTGAGTTGATGAGATATGGTGGAGGAATATTAGAGTGGCTGAGGAGTTAAGGAGGGAGATCCAATCTCCTAAAATCCCTCTGGCTTGTTTATTTCAAGTTTTTGCACTTAAATTAGTTTAAAACTGCTCCAAATCCTGCAATTAATGCACATTAGGCCACATGACATAACATCTCACCTTTACCCTTCTCACTGAGCAAAATATAATAAAATATGTAAAGAAATGTGAGAAACGTCGATTTTAATAAGTTGGAGAGTGGCATTAAGGTCCATATAATTTACCTATTAATAAGCCTTATCAGGGAGACTACTTGGCTCTTCTATAGCTCAAGGAGGACCCTATGTTCCCTACCCATCCATGAAATTTCCCTAGCTCTAGCTGCAGTTGACCTCCCTGCTCCCGATGCTCTTCTTCCTACATGCTTTGCATGGGCTCCCATCTAGTCTTCATTCTTCTTCCATCCTCTTATCTCCTACATTACATTTAGCTAGGAAGTAGCCTTTCCCTAATTCCATGTTGTGGCAATGCATGCTCAAAGTGTGAATCTAGTGGTCAAGGTCCTACCGGTAGGCCTTGAGAATAGTCTCAGGCTTAGCTTGAAACAAAAATTTACCATTCAACCACCCCTCGTAAATTTAAGATGAAATTCGCCTACTTGAAGCTTGGGTGATTCAAGATTGTAATGCCCATTCAAACCCATAGGTTTAGGTTGAATTTTTTTATTGGGTCTCAGATCCTAGACATACTAGCGTTCACATGAACCAATACTTCCACTCCATCACTCTGTATTGGAAGATGAAAATAATGTTGGGTCATGTCATCAAGGAAAAGCAGAAGAACTAAAATTAAATCATTGTTCATCTCAACGATATTCTATGGATCCAAAATCATTTTTTATCTTGCTTCATCATCTCAGACGCTCAAATGACACATATTGAGATACATCTTTAGTGTGGGAGATAGTCCCCAATAGAGCCAAGCACATAGGACCCTGCCCCTGGTACTTCTTATGAGGAATAATGAACACCCAGGTTCATTTGAATTTTATGTTTGTTTTATAAATATCCTTTTACTATTGTTTACATTTTAGAGTTGTGATTTATTTACAATACCCAACTGATATTTTGTGACATCCATGAGAACTTTTCCAAACAGTTGCCATGGCCTAGTAATAGTTATGTTGTAGGTTTAATTTGGTATATTTTGATAGACAAAAAAACCTTAAAATATTTTCATTATTGCTGATCGAGTTTCCTTTATAGTAAGGTATGACAATAAAATTATTATTGTGTATGACTAAATTATAATTTAATCAAAACCGACCAATTTTATATATTATATATATATTCCAATATATATATATATATATTAAATTACTATTTATATATCTACTAAATTTTATAATTACAATTAAGTATTATATATTTATTAATTTCAAAATAAAAATACAAGATTTATATTATATACAACTATAATTTAGTGATTAAAGTCAATGACACATTCAATAATGAATTAAAATTTAAATTAATTTCATAAAGACGTGCTTAAATAATTGAACAAGTTCCCTTTTTTGTGAATGATGTGTTAAAGTGGGAAAGATTGTTTTGCTAAGATTATTATTATTTATGTTTTGAAATTTATTAAAATTTCAAAATTTAATGAAAATAATAAGTATTGTAATTTATATATATATTATATATATAATTTTGAGGGATAGTTTAATTGGTCAAGTTTTTATTGTTAAAATGTTTTTCTAAGTGGGAGGTTATAGGGTCATTTTCTTTGATGCCTTGGGGTTAGGCTTTGCTAATAAGCATAGGAGTAGTGATCTCTTCGGGTGGATTTGCTTAAATATTTCCCAATAAAATAAAATAAATAAAATATTGAAAGACAAAAGTTTATAGTTTTAATTAATTTATGAGTGTTTTATTTATTTTTTAAAACTTAATATATTTAGACCCTTGAAATTCTATAGATAAAATTTTAAATTTTAAAAGGACTGTAATTTTTATTAAATATTTAATAACAATAAAAATTATTAAAATACTATTTAGAAAAAAATGATAAACATTTTGTTTTCATTTTTCCCTAATAAAAAATTGAAATATCATATTTAAATGTAATTTAAAAGCATTATATTTAACATATAAACAAAATTATAATATAAACCAGTCTAGATTCCTCTTAACCCTAGATTTATCAAGCGTCAAGAGGATCAAATCTCTTGAGGTGTAAATCTCTTTTTTGAGTGTAAAACTTGATGAAATGTTTGCACCTTGAGAGATTTGATCATTCTCGTCGCTTGATAGATCTGGGGTTAAGATGGATCTAGGCTAGTTTCAGTTGTGTGGGGCCATGAAATTTTGTTGAACATGTGATTAATATGATAATTTTTAAATATGTTAAATAAAAATATTGTAGACAATTACAAATAGTTTACAATGTGATCAATCTCAATCTCTCTTCTTTTGCTTTTCTTATAGTCACACATATTACTTTTTCCCTGGATCTATCAAACGCCGAGGGGGATCAAATATCTCGAGATGCAAACCTCTTTTTTGAGTGAAAATTTTGAGTAAAGGTTTGCACCTTTAGAGATTTGATTCCTCTTGGTGCTTGATAGATCCAGAGTTAAGATGGATCTAGGTCAGTTTCAATCATGGTAGGCCACACAAAAAATTTCAAACATATGATTAATGTAATAATTTTAAATATGTTAAATATGTCAAAAATTACCCGTGATCGGGATGTGACGAGATGGGAAACCTCCGCGAGGATCGCTGTAATGATTAAACAAGTGTGGAGCAAGGCACGTGGGCGACCCACCCAATGCAACCACATGCTCAAGGTAATTAAGGGACTAACGATCCGTAACCAAGTGGCAAAGCGAACCTCGAGCGCAGTAATTCGGGTTTTACAAGTGGTATGTCTAGTGGTAAGCTTGGAATTTTGCATGCAAACGTTGTGGTTTCACCTCAGGAGATGTGGTAAGGTGGTGAAGGTAGCTCGTAGAACTAGAGACCTGTACCAGAAACAGAGCACCCAAGGCGATAGCAAAGGCGCGATGACATGACTGGGTAATTGGTATGTTTCTCAGGCCTTCCTAGTTCATGAAATGGCAATATTGTTGCAAGGCTCGAAGCCGAAATCACAGGGTTTGGTTATGATAGTGCATGGGATAATTGGGATTGGGATAAGTTTGTCTCTGTTAGCGTCTCGAATGTCAGTTTCAGTCTTTTATGGAAATCTGTTGGCTTAGATGGGCATTTATGGAGAGTCGGTGCCAGCATTTAGGAATTTGTCTGTAAATTCTGTTAATGAGTCCTGTAATTCTAGGCATCTAAGGTCCAGATGGGTCTGGGGTTGGTTAGTGAATCAAACATCTTTTGGAAGTCTCCCGGCCCAAAGGGGCATGTATTGGGAGTTGGGATCATCACCAAGCGTCTCGTTTGTAAATTATGTGAAGGCCTCGTTTAATTCATGGATTCAGAGGCTTGGTCGGGCCTGGAGTCGGATAGAGAGTCTGGGAGGAGTAAGGCATCTGTGTCATTTGAAAGATATGCAGATGGTCGGGTCTTCTACCAGCCCAAAGGCAAAGGCCAAGGGCATCGGGGTTCTTTGTGTTCTCGTTCCCCAGAACATGAAATTGGGAACCAAAATGGTATCCCATAAGAAAGGGATGGATGGTAAGACTTGCATTTGGCATTTGTACGGTAAATATTTTATTGAACCCTCTATGTGCACTACCCTTTCAGGTCTGCCTAAACTGCAAACTCCTCCTGCTTTGGCACTATTGGTTCTCACTTAGGTGAGGGCTTAGGAGGTACTGCAGTCGTTGGGCGACCCAATCTACGACAGAATGGTGAAGGCAGAGGCTGGCGGAGGGAAGCGAGGGCGCCGTCACGATAGCAATCAGAACAACAAGAAAGGGAAAACGTCGCTAGCTTCGTCCAACAAGCCCCAACGTACAACCAAAAAAAAAAAAGGAGGAGAACATGCAAAATATCATGCATGCTTATAGTGTTGGATCACCAGCACAAGTGAAGTCTATCATCTCGTCGTGGGAGGTGGAATTGAACACCAAGGCGACTTCAGAATTGATTCCAACAGAGGATTTGGGAACCTTTGGTAATGGACCCTGGATACACCCGTGGAAGGCTGACTCTGTTCAAACAGTCAGTCCAACTTTATTAGGTAATGAAGAGATTACTGGCAAGAGATGTGTCAGAAATCAAGGAACATGGATGGCCCCCAGCAAACCCAACAATCTAAACCGAGCCTCAAGGATATTCAATGGGAAATACAAGTAGTACAAGTGCAGTAGTACCATCAGAATGTTCAACTTGGCCGCATGGAAAAATAGCTACAAAGTCTGCAACAAAATGAAATTCCAAGGTCAAGTGCAAAGGACTCTACCCTGGTAGAATCGTCTGATGATTGACTACTAAGAAATCATGAAATTTCTAAAAGTTTATGATATTTTTTTTTTGTTTTTATGATTTGGTCTGATAACATTTACATTGTCAATAATACATATAGATGGATGATAGATATAGTAGCCTATAAAGCTTGGATAGACATTCTCAAACTGTTTATGTTTTGGACGATTTATGATGTTGATCGGTGGCCAACAAACCTGGTTTCCTTCTGGCAAGTTGAGGCCACCGGACATATTTTTGTAACCTACCTTACATATGATTAATAGAAAAACACTGCCAAGCTTACACAAAAAAATTATGTCAAAGTTTAATTGATGAGTTCCTTATCTTCTATATATCATGAACATTGGACTTGCATTTTTATTCAATACCTAAACTCTAGCATATGACTCCTAACATAGATGACACATTTGATCTTGAGGTAATCGATAAATCCTATAATGAATTTTCGATATGCAATTTCATATTAGCGAGAGTTACGAGTTGAGTTTGGGTATAGATATATTTTAAACATATTTTCTAATAGGATTTTCTTTAGCATCTTCTGGTATGTCTGAGTCGGTTGAATATTTTTTGTATGTCAATATGCTCTTTGTTATTCAACTTTTCATTCCATCTATTCTATATGCTCTTCAGTTGTCATTCTCTTGACCTTTTTTTGTTGATTTCCTCTTTGTTGTGAATTTTCTTATATTATTTTCTCTTAACACTCTTCAATTATCATTTGTTGTTCCATTCTTTGTCATTATGGTCTTTGATATTCTCTTTGATATGCTCCTTGTCATTCAATTGTTTCTTTCACCTATTCTTGTTGTTTTTCGGTTGTCATTTGTTGTGATTGTCTTTATTGATATGCTCTTTGTTGCTCCCTTTGTTGTTGACACTCCCCAATTATCGTTTCTTGTGCCTTTCTCTATCAACTTGCTCTTTGTTGTCCATTTCTATTTTAGATGGATCCGAGATAATGATTAAGATGAACCAATGCTTTTTTTTATTCATTTATGTTTAATATGGATCTAGGATGATAATTACTACAACAACAAAAAGTCAATGCACTACATCAATAATTACTTTGTGCATACACTAAAATCAATGGACACTATTAATATAATTACATTGAAAGCAATACATAGGTGCATCCTAACCTAGATACACTTCTTAGGTCATTCGTTTGAACCACTCTTTCCATGGCTCCTTTAATAACCATTGGACCACCTAGCTGCACAGTGCAAGTGCAACCCACCTCAATTCTATGTTGATCTTCTTCTTATTAATAATTATTTAAGAGAATTACTCATCATAATTATTAAATTAAAACTCATCATGACTATCAAATTAACTCTCATTTAATGTCGACCAATGAGGGGGCAGCAAGACTTGCGTGATGTGTAATAGGTTTATGATGCTAATTATAGTTGTGTAAAGGAAAGCTGATATGAACACTTGATAACCCTAGATACTGATGGATAAATTACACATTAGAGATTCGCTCTTGGATACCAAGTAAGATATTGGTTTAAAACTTTGATGTTTTATGTGCAAGTGGGATGCATAAACCCTAACCACGGGATTCAGCAAGAGAAGTGACCTAACACCTATGTTCAACAATTTAGTTCTTACCTTAAGAATGTTATAATATTTGCTTGAATATTTTTTGTGTTTAATATTGTTGTTTGATTATAGAACCAGAGAATAATCCAATTTTGAGCAATTATGAACCAATTTTTATGTAATATATAAAAATTATTACGAGTATATCATTGTCAATACAAGACTGAGATGTATATGAGAAAAATGTTCAAGAAGACCACCTTTATATAAGCTCAATATGATAAATTAAATCATATTTTGTGTCCATGACAAAACTACAATGGTAAAAACATATCAACGACGAGGCAAACTGGCAATGACATCACTTCCACCGTCACCACCAACAATTCCATCGACGCCAACTTCTTTGATGCCTAAACTAACCATTATAATTCTCTCATTAGAAGCAACCTTGGAAACACTAGAAGGGACACTGAAAGTCAGTACCAAGCAAGAGCAACCTCACCTTGAAGAGGGAAACCCAAAGGGGTCCAGAGGGTTAGATTATAGATAACCTCATGAGGATATTTCTAGGGAGCCACAAAAGATTAAGCTTCCATAATTTTCAAGAGGATGAGGTCAAGAGTGTGTTGAGGCATGGCTGGAAGGAAAGACAAGGTATTTTTAACTAAGATAATATTATTCTACCTCCAATGTAGGTTTTACACCAGATAGAAATTACCTGCAAACTAATACTTAAAACATACAAGTATATAATGGTGAGAACATAAAACAAATATACATAGAGATTTCCCCCTAGATCCCAAAACCAGGAATACCAGATTGATTTTTCATTATATTCATTTTAATGTTACAATACATATATATACATGTCAAAGAATTCATAAACCCCAATCCACTAACCTTGGATTAGAACATAGCCATAGTTCCCTTGATCGGATCTACAAATACCATGGGAAAAATCCATCGTGCCCAAAAACCATGGGTAGGTCTACCCACCATCTTTGGGTCCACCCCCATCCTTAGGTCTGCCCAAGTATTATTGGGTCTACATAAAATGACGCATGGAAGTAATATAACACACACCCAACATCCAAGGTAAAGATCGCTATATTTCAGCTAAGGGAAAGTACTTTCATTTGGTGGGGAAATCTAGAAAAACATTTGCATCTCACATCGGACAATGTTCCTTAGGAATTGTTCGAAGAAAAAATTCACGCAAAGTATTTGCCACCCTACTTTCAAGAGCAGTAGGCTGGAGCATTCCACACATTAATCCAATGTAAGAAAACAATAGAAGAATATGAAACAAGGTTTATGTAACTCGTGAAATATGTTCCGTATCTCGATACTAACGAAAGCCAAGTTGAGCATTTTGTGTATGGATTAAATCCTTGAATGAAATCCATGGTTAGAATTTGAAGGCCATCATCAGTAGTAGAGGCAGTTGAATGTGCCCGCTATGTAGAGGAACATCTAGGGATCAAAAGGGATGCTAGGCTGACAATACCCCCACAACCAGGATTTCCATGAAATATTCCCTAGAAATTCCTTAGGGGGAGTATTTCGATACCACCTCCTTATGGTAATAGATTTACTCCAAGAGGAGTAGGAGAAAGGACTCCCATGTAAGCTAATGTTATATCTGCAGTATCATCAAGATCTGACATAAGTCAGTGGAACTCTCGAGGAACTAATGGGAGAGGAAGAAGCATGAGAGGAAGCAGCACAAGATGACAAAGATCATTTTGAAGAAACTCATAGTATGAATCAAGGGGATCATCCCACGTTAATTGTTGGCGATGTGGAGGACCTCATTTTCAATGTGGTTGTCCAGAAGCTTCATCAAGTGTAATGCATCAAGAAGGAAAATAGCCATCATCAAATTCTAAAGGAAATCATAGAATCCATGCAGTGGTCAACAACAACCAGGCAAAACATTAATCCATTATAATGGAGTCCTCAGGTACTATTAATGGCATAGGACTCAAAATATTATTTGATACTAGTGCTATTGATAATTTCATTTCTTCATATGCATTAGATAAATGTGGGTTTGTAGCTCGCAAGCAAAATTGTTTTAAATAGGTAGAAATGGATTCAAGAGAACTTCAGTATGTAGAATTAAGTGTTGAAGAATGCAAAGTTGATCTGGGGGTTTGTTCGAGTAAGTTAAAAGTATATGTCATAACCCTAGGAACTTATGATCTCGTTATAGGGATGGATTGGTTAGAAACTCATCAGGCTTAGGTGGACTATTATGGAAAAACAATTCTTTGCATAAATGATGAAGGAAAGTCGATCCATTAGGGTTTTAAGAGGAAGGTATCTTTATGCTTCATCTCAATAATGCAAATGAAGCATTTCCTAAGAAAAGGTTGTCAAATATATGTAGTAAAGGAAGTATGCAAGGAAAAAGGGCCACCCATACAACAATACCCAGTGTTATCTGAATTTCTGGATTTTTTTCCTGAGGAATTACCAGGATTACCTCTTGAAATGAAGCTTGACCTCACAATAGAATTAAAACCTAGTAAAAACCAATATCTTAAATGCCCTATAGAATGATAGCTTTAGAAATTCAAGAGTTACAAATATAGCTAAAGGAAATATTGGGCATAGGACACATCCAACCCATTATTTCACCTTGGGGCGCTCTTGTAATTTTTTTCAAGAAGAAATATGTTTCCTTACGACTATGCATAGACTATCGAGATTCAATCGAGATACAGTAAATTATAGGTATATAATGCCCTGAATTGATGACTTCTTCGATCAAATGAAAGGGGATTCTATCTTTTCAAAAATCGATTTACGATTGGGTTATCATCAATTAAGAATTAACGAAAGCAATATTTCTAAGACTGCATGTCAAACATGCTTTGGGCATTACAAATTCATGGTTGTACCATTTGGATTCACTAATGCACCAACAATATTCATGAATCTTATGAATAGTGTTTCCGCAAGTATCTGGATCACTTTGTACAAGTCTACTTAGATGATACTCTCATCAACTCCAAAAATGAGAAAGAGCATGAAGAACACTTACGGATAGTGTTATTGTGCCTCAGGGAGAACAAGCTATCCAAGTGTTCCTTCTTCCATAAGAAGATTCATTACCTAGGTCATATTATATATGGTGAAGGAATCTTAGTAGATCCTGTGAAGGTAAAAGCAATTATGGATTGGCCAATACCGAAAAATGTGCATGAAGTGTGTGTTTTTATGGGGTTAGCAGGATATTATCGAAGATTTGTAGAGGGATTCTCAAAAATTTCAAAACTTACCTCCAACGTAAAGAGGTTAATAGGTAAGAGTGGACCAAGGAATGTCACATTGCATTCTCTGAACTTAAAATATTATTGACTTGTGCACCAATCTTGTGAGTATTGGACATGGACAAAGACTTTACTATATGTACCGATGCATCCAAGCAAGGATTAGGTGCAATGTTGATGCAAGACAAAGGAGTAATAGCATATTCCTCAAGGAAGTTAAAGCCCCATGAAGAATTCTACACCACACATGATTTAGAGTTCGTTGTTGTAGTACTATCATTGAAGATATAGAGACACTATCTTGTAGGGAAAAGCTTCACGCTCAAAAGCGACCACCAAAGCTTACAATATTTTTTTACCCAAAGGGACTTGGATGTTAGGCAAAGACAATGGAGTGAATTCTTAAGCGAGTATGAATTTGGGATTTCTTAAATTAAAGTAAAGGAGAATGTAGTTCCAGATGCCCTAAGGAGAATACCAAGGAACTTTTCCCTCATACCTATCAATATAGACTTCAGGAAGCGAGTGCTAGAACATCTCTAGGGAAATAGTTGGTATTTAAAAGTGAGATTCAGGCTTTATAGTAAAGATCCAAAATAACCCAAGTTTGAGGGATATTAACTAGAGGATGATAAACTCTTACGATTCCATGGAAGGACGTACATCCCTGATAGTGTCGATATCCAAAAAACCATTCTTAAGGAAGCCCATTGAGCATGGTATTGTGTGCATCCTGGTGTAAAGAAAATGTATGTTAACACAAGGAAACTCTTCTTTTGGGCAGAAATGAAGCACAATATTGTCCAATTCATTACATAATGTTTTCAATCTAAGCAAGTGAAGGATGACCATTGTCACCAGTAGGTCTCCTACAACGTCACAACATTCCTATGACTAAATGGGAGGTGATTTCTATGGACTTTATCATCGAGCTACCTCATACTCCACAAAGGCACAATGCCATTTTGGTAGTAGTGGATAAATTAACAAAAGTCACCCACTTTATTCCCGTAAAAGACACTTATGAAGTTGTTGATGTAGCTTGGGTATTTATAAATGAAGTTATCAGGTTTCATGGAGTTCCTAAGAAGATCATATGTGAAAGAGATTCATGATTCACTTCAAGTTTCTGGACTTGTATGCAATCAACCTTAGGAATTCAACTAAATTTAAGTATAACTTATCATCCTGAGACTGACGGACAAACAAAAAAGGTGAACCAAGTAATAGAAGATATGCTGAGGATATACATTATGGATCAACAAACGCACTGGGAAAATTATTTTCCCTTAATGAATTTTCATATAACAATAGTTAATATAGTTCAATTGGAATGCATCCATTTGAAGCATTATATGGAAGACCTTGCATAACACCGCTATGTTGGGACAAGTTAGAGGACTATGTGATAGTGGGGCTAGAATTAATTCAAGAGATGGAAGAACAGGTAAAAAAAATTAGGCAATGGTTGAAGGAGGCACAAGATAGACAAAAAAGTTATGTTGATGCTCATATGATAGATAGGAATTATGAAGTAGGGGATTAGGTTTTCAGCCGCATCAGACCAAAAAAAAGCACCATCTGGTTTGTTAAGGGAGCAAAGTTATCGTCCCTGTTCATTAGGTCATTGAAATTTCTAGAAAAATTTGGACCTATCGCCTATCATCTTGCACTACCACCCCACTTGCAGAAAATTCATAATGTTTTTCATTACATAGCTAACAAATCTCATAACCTTTAATAGAAGGAATTGTAGGTATCAGGCATGGGAACCATTTCGGTCAAACCATTACGTATATTGGAATGTAGGGTTTGACAACTCAAGAACTACCTCGTAGACCAGGTTAAGTTTCAATAGGATAATTATAGTCTTAGATCGGCTATATGGGAAAACATGAATACAATATGTCAGAAATACCCCAACTTGTTTAAATTTTGAAGCACTTAAAACCCAATCTTGTATATCTTTATTTTATTTTTGTTGGATCATACTTGAGAGTATCATTTTGAACTATTCTATAACTATGAAAGTTTACACATGAGAATGATATTTCAAATTATTATGCTTAAATGTTGCTGGTACATGGATGTCAATATGAAGTATGTTATATATCATTTCTAGTACATGGATACTAATATGCATTATGTTATGGATGTGATGTTTTTAGTTTCTAATTTCACATATCAATGATGAGATGGAAATAAAAGAATGACTACACTTACCTACTTAATGTGGAATTAACTTACATATATATTGCCTAGACATAGCCAAATATGTTATATGAACTCAAAGATCAATATCAAATATGGCAGCATATTAGGAATGCACATAAACTATTATCTGAATACAATTGGTTTTTGAATATATTGATACATATGTTATAATGTGTGGACAAGTGTTTACATTGCAAATAGTATTGTTACCAAACTGACCACGTGATGAAAAAACTCCAAGAACAATTGAGATTCAATGAGATTCCATGATAGGGTGTTAACCCTATTCCTACTAGGAGGAGTGGAGGTGTTTTCCACTGTTTATCCTTTAAAACCTAGAGTCATGGGAGGACTAAGTGAGTCATGCTTCCTTGGACGTGTGATGATGCTTGCTGGATGCCTACTAGGAAATTAGGTCGATATAGTTGACGTTGCCACCTTAGGTTTATGAATGGTTAGGTAAGTATAATTGATTCCATGGCATATACCAATAGAGGACGGATATGATGAGAGCGAAAGAGATTAGAAAGGATGGGATGATTCTATAATAGCTTGGGAGTCTAACTGCAGCAGGGTATGACTAGTAAAGTTGTAAACCTTTAAATCTTCAAAATACAAATTTTAAAGTGTCCTCACATTAAACGAGAATTCAATCATGAAACACAATCCTTACATGATTATACTAATCGTTAAAATAATTACTAATATACTTTATAAACCCTAACTTCAGAATGAAGTTTTATGAATGAGGGGTGTATGTAATGACCCATATTGAATCTCAAGGGAGAATAGAAATACTAGCATGCATATGATAGCTACATTTCCATGCATTGTAGACACTGCACTAGTATACATACTAACTAATTAAAAATGTGTAAAAGTATAGGGTGATGAATTACTTTTTGAAATACTAAATAAATACCTAATTCATCAAAATATAATGATTGTGTTGGAGTACTTGATATGTATACTATCATCATAATATATAACTAATACATACCATGGATAATGAAAAATAAAAGGATATATATATATAAAGAAACTATATTCAAAAAGACATATAACATAAAGTTTTGGATAATTAAAACCCAAACAACTCCAATAATTAATTTTATAAATTTAGAAGATTTGAAATAAATTAATAAACCTTAATAAAGTATAAATGTAATATAAAACAATAAGTAGTAATAAAATTTAATATAGAGTATGGAGTTCCAATAAAATTTAATATAAATAAAGTTGAATTTCTTAAAACCTTTTGTCACTTGAATGAAATAAACATTTAGCCATACTCATAACCTTATAAATGTGACTGCCTCTAAAAAAATGAAAGAGCATTGTGGAAGTTGGGATTCGTTCCACTTGTGACTGATAGAGAACTAGAAAACCATTTTATAAATTGAGACACTGAGATGGTGAAAGGGAAGGCAGTGGAAGAATTGGTGTTATAAGGAGATCGAAAATGGCGGAGAATGGGGGAGAAAAATGAGGATTTTCTTGGTCTTTCTGGGAAGTGAAGACAAAGGAGCATATACAAAGAAGTAGTGGTCAAAGTGAATCTATGGAAATAAACTTTATAGTTTGAGTAATTGTTCTTGTAGTTTTTGGCACAAGGGCTAAAAGACCTTAAATACGAAGTCTTTTGGATCTAAGAACGAGATAAGTTGATCCCAGATAGGTTGGGAGGAAACCATCGGTTTGGTAGCAAGAGTGGGAGAAATGACATACCAGAAACACCTTCAGATGATTATCCATGTATTTTCTGCATTTAAATTGTTAAATTATAGTTAAATTGAATGTTTGAGTAAATTACAAAGTTTGTGTATACTTTTTTGGAATCGTCTGATTTAATTATAATTTAGAGAATTAAAAAATTAGACAGACTACGAGGACATGTTGTATGTGTTTGTAGTGTTGAATTTCCACGACCTTGGGTCTAGGTTAGAGTCTTAAAATAACTGACGCTACCAAACCAAAAATCTCAACCATAAACTACTTTGCACAGTGGAAATATAAAGCAATAAATCACATATGCACAATATACACAATTTTAAACAAAATTGTACAATATGTATAATCCCAATTTTCATTATATTAAACCAAATCTGAATAATACAATAGTCTATGGTAGATAAGATACAATGGCAAAGTTCGTTGTGGCTTTTATGTCCTATCTCATCCTGTCGGTCCTTCACTTCCGTACTACTCACTAGTAGTGCCTTAGTTCATCAAGGCATATACACATCGAGACTCCAAGAGGGATGCCTCCTATCACTGCTGAAAATCACGTCTGCTACATTGAACACAGGCTCATCAAACTGCTCTCTGAGTATGCCTAATTCTTGAGCTCCAATCTTCCAGGCTAGTAGCAACTTCCATCCATCAAAGTGCTGCACTTCGGCACCATAAATTCACCCAATCTCGCACCAAAAAAATCCTTCTTTTTTGTTGCTCTATGGCTACTTGGGGTAGCCAAATTGCTGCCCTCCAACTAGCTCCATGACACCCAATCTCGTCACCACTGAATATGCTCCTAGTATGATGCGTCGCCACCTCAGAAGGTCTTACACTTGGCGTTAACAAGCTGCTCAAAACATGATCCAAACATGATCAAATACATTGACCCAATAAACCTCATAAAACTGCTTTTGTCTCCATGTTGCACTGTTGCTCTCTGGTTAGGGCATCACCTGTAGCCCTATTCCTCCATACAACTCAACAACCGACCCTCCAAAAGACTATAGTTTACCAAGGGAATAACCCTCCACACATACGTTGCTCCTTTTTCCTTATCTAACCCCAAACACAACACTACGAAGTAGCCTTGCTGTTGGCTATGTCCTGCGGCCTCGCACATCAGTTGTTGTAGACTTCGGCCCCCTCCAAAACTCCACCAAAGAGCTTCATTTTTCCCTCCAAATTTGCGGCCTTCTCTTCCCTGAAAAAGCACCCAAGAACAACCTAATTCATGCCTCAAAACAACCCTTTCTCACCACGATGTCACCTACAACAAACAAACAATATCACGTTGCCTTCTAGATCTCCTCACACTATCCCTATGACTCTCTTCTTGTTGCGACTAAAACTTCTTTTCTCCATCAAAATTTCAGAGGGTGTATTGCTCTCTTGGATGCCTAAATGACTCCATACATATGAAGGCTCAATGTCTCATTTTAAGTGACACATCCATTGGCTCTCTTTACATCAATTCAACCTACTTGACAATCAATAATCAATTTGTCAACTTCAAAAATCAATATTTCTCTAACAACAACTCAGATTCAGACGATTTTCATTATGTTGGAATCGTCTCTCCAATTAATATTGTCCTCATTCATCGCATATTGTAAATACATCATCGTTTTGTCCCAAATATTGATGGGTGCAAAAACCCCACACTTGGGTTCTAAGCCCACAAGTTGCCCTTGTGGTGCTTTTCCCTCCAAACCCTGAACCCTGGGGCTTGGAGCACCTACAAAGCTACACAAATCAACACTCCCTCTTAGCGAGGGAGGTACTTCCAAGGCTAGGAAGTATCTTTTCATCATCATCACTACTCACAACACTTTCCCAACTCTTGGCGCTCACAATCACAACAATCCCTATACGGTGAACTACGCCCTTCTCAGAAGTGTCGTTGTCAATGCTGGAAGCAACTTGCTTCTTCGTCTTATCCTATATTGTCTTCCACTCTTTCCATGATTCTTTCTTGGAAATTGTAGGAGCACCCTTGCTCACCACTGACCACACACTCTTCTTGGGTTGTAGAGTCTCCCTATGAATTTGCAAGCTCCCTCTCGAACTAGAATCCCTCTGAGTTTCTGGAACCTGGACCTTCTCGGGAAAGTGTACCTTCTTCTTGGGAACATGTACCTTCTCCTTTGAAGCCTATATTTGCACCTGCACTTACTCTTACTTCTCTGGAACCTGTACCTACCCTACTTGCTTCTTTCCATGATCCACTGGCTTGGCCGTCAACTTGTAGAGACCATGCTCTCTAACTCCGAGTACAATCCAATCAAACTTAGAGCCTCTCAACCCGAGTCTTGCCTTCTTTTGAAGGTGCTAGACTCGCCAACATATCAGGGGATCTCCCTGGTAAGAATTCCCAATTAGACCTCAGATCGTTTGGTGTAGGAGTCCTAGCAGTGGTCGTATGGTAATGCCTTGACCGCAATTTCCCACAGAGGCAAGTAAGATAACTTTGTTGGTAGCAAGGGTGCGACAGCTGCGGCGAGCCAAGGAAGGTGCATGAGAGGTTCTAACACACAGGGGTTGAGATGAGTGCGCCCCTTGGAAACCTGTGATAGCATGCAGTTAAGAAGGGAACACGTGAGAAAAGATACATCACAACATGGAAGGCAAGTTAGCACTCAATCCAAAGTGATGGTTAAACCAACAACACATTTCAGAAAGATTCATGCGTACATACACAAATAGCTATACATGCATGCATAAAAAAACCAATACATATATCATTTAGAGTAAACCAGATAACATAGAATATAATACAACATATGCATGAAATGTGTTGGCTCTTGTTATATTAAGAAGTGTAAGTTCCAGTCATACAATACATCCATGTCCAACCACTAGTTCCGATAGTAGAATGTTACAGCCACAACCACCTTCTCCTCCAAAGTGATGTACTAGCTCTATGCAGTGGAGAAGCCAAGGCTCGTTACAATATTGTCCAAGTTCTCTCCAAGATAGTCTTATCGGAAGCTTGGCTGACCAAAAGCCCATACAATGAGTTATGAGGGACTATTTATAGCAAAGGGTGGGGTGACCCTTGACATTCCTCTTTGTGACAGTTCAACTACCCTCATGACTCTTCATCTACTCTATGACTGTTACATCCAACTATCACAACTTGACCTACACTTGACATGACTTTACATTACAATGCATATGTACCCATGTGAGACAAAATGACTTGAGCAAGCCATGTTATACATCACTCCGACTTAGACAACCATGCAATTTCAACTCTTCAACATCCTCGCATTGATCAGCAGTAACATACTGATGCCAAGATCAGTAGTCCTTGATGGTGTCCGTGTGCTCCAAGGTGGCATCTTTCTGGAACTTGACTCTTGCCTCCATAACATCTGGGTACACTGCTCGGGCTCCTCTGTCCAACTCATCTCTAAGCATGCACATCATTGTCATCAATGTATTTGGACCAACAACATACTTGTGCATGATGTCTACACTAATGAGCAAGTCTGGGCTGGTAGCAATGCGCATCAACCCATCGAAGTACGAGTCCAGCTCTAGTCGGACCTGTGCCTTTGTCTTCGCCTAGGTGAGAGTCCCAATAGATGGGATTGCATGTGTGTGCACCACAACATCCATACTCTTGAACATATGTGCATGGGAAGCCTGTATACTAGTGATGAGCTGCGGGAGCTCTTCATAGTTCTAGATCTTACTTTGGATACATGCCTTCAGCTCAACCGCATTGGCCTTCATCATCTTAGGCAAGTGAAGTGGGGCTCCCTTGTATCTCATCGCCCATGCTTGCATGTAATCAACAGCAGCATGCAAGTTTGTCAAGATACGTGCTCTTCTAGCACATCGTTGTTGCCATCCGTTGAGATGGACAACTGCCTTATGCACGGTGCCAAACTTGGAGTACAACGCTCGCATAACCGTGTCAAGGGACAATACTTCATCTAGTATTGCCTTATTTAGTTCAGCTCAGGCGGATGCTGTCACCAACTCTCCTCCTTGCTTGGCCATCCGTAGTTCCTTAGCCATTCACTCATTCTCAGTTATCAAAAAGCGAACACTTAAGCTAGTGGCTTCAACTTAAACTCTAGTTGCATCAACTAAGGCTGTTGGATGTTTGCGTAGGTCAACCATGATTACTTGTTCTTCAACTTGCGCAGGGGATGTATGATCATCTAGAGTCGACACTCTATGAGACTAACAACTCTATGTTGAGACTCGTCGAATGAGATGTTGTGTATCTCTTCTTCCATTTGATCTCCGAGGATCTCATTGCCTCCTTGGTCACTTTAGACTTGCTCATCATATGGATGCGGTGAAGCAGGTAAGTCGACTTCTTAGTGGTGAGGCATAAGGTTTATGTCCTGTAATGATTCCTGTTGCTCCATATCCGTATCCAACTATTGAAGTGATTGTTCTATCTCATGAGCGAAGTCTTGCTCCTGCGATGGTTCACCCTGCTTGCATGATGCCAACTGTTCTAATGAATCCACTACCTATGCGGGTGTTGTTTAATCTGTTTTCACATGTTGCACCCCTTTCTGTACCTGTTGTTGTTGTGCTTCCCTCTCCTATTTTCACAACTCTTTTTCCTTCTAGAGTTTCTCCTTCAAGTCATGCAACTCCTTCTCTACTTCTTCCATTCTTCTCTTATCCCTCTACCTTTGCGTGATTTTCTTGTCGCGTTGTTGCCTCTTCACCTCTATAGCCATAGCTGCTTTCTCTACCAATGGATCTGCTCGAAACTTGCATCTTTTCTCCTCCTCCATGTGATCAACAATCTTCCTCTTGCCCTTGTTCGGTACTGGTATGCTTGCCTCTACTGTTACTACTACTGGTGTTGGTGCTCTCTAGGATGCTGCTTCACGTTGCTTCGCTAACCACTCCACAATGAAGTCGACCTGTTCATTGGGTCTGGAGAAGCTGTAGCAATATCTCCATAGGTCCTCCTCGACCCAATGAAATGCCCCATGGATCCAGTTGAATTTTACTCTTTTGTAGTGATCTTTCACAATACAATGTGGGTCATACAGATTGTAGCTTCGGAGGTCGAATGGATAATTCTTCATCAGTTCTGATTCGACATTTGCTTGCTTGATACTCTAGATCTCATATAACCTAATCCACAACGCAAGAGCGGGCCAAGGTGCCTTCTTCTTCCAATGCAGTCTAGCTGTCAATACTGTCAAGATGTGATATGCTACTTCTTGCATGATGAGTATGTCCAAGGAAAAATTTGATAGAACATGCAAAGGCTTCTCTGCATTGAACATTTGGATGAAGGTGCCAGACAGTGAGGCATACCAATCATCAATGTCTATCAGTGCCTCCATTTCTTCCTTTTACATGCAGGGCAAATCCTGTTTGAGTATCATCTTGTAGACAAGGGTGACAAAATGATCGCACATTCGTGTGATTACTCCTCTGAAGCTGCATTCAGACAATAACTTGCAATATGTGTTCACAACAGTCTCCGTCGGTGACCATGCCCACTCCAAGCCCGAGAACTCCTGTCCGGCACATATTGCATCTAAGATGTAGGCGGACATGTAGATCTCTGCTTGCATACCTCTAGGTGACTGTCGAGCCTTTGATACATGTTCCTTCAGCTGATGAGCCAACAAGCCAGACCAGTTGCATGGTTTACCCTCTCAGGCCAGTTGATCCAACGCGATCACCCAACTCTGTGGGAAGGTTTCCGTGCTTTCTTGGCCACATAGTCAACATGCAAATATGACAAAGTATTGATACACCTTCCATAGTATCTTCATCTTATAGGTCTGGTTGGGTGTCATCCTAAATCTAGTCGACTCCTTTACGCAGTTCTTCAGAATGTCTCTGGAGTTGGCACTACTATTGGGTAAGCTGAAAGGAGTCTCCATGATAGTCACAGGCTTCGAAATCTTATACATCTCATCATAATCCTGTGCCCAGAAGGTGGCAAGCTTCGTCCTGCTGCACTGCTCAGAGTCATTGTCTAGGGATTAGTGTGCGAGACGAGCCACTGTATCATGCTTGCGCATGGGAACACAGGGTATCTGCATGCAATCCGGTAGAAGCCGGACTTGTGAATGTTCACATAAACTTGACAGTCTTCAAGGTCTTCCACAAAAGTGCCTGCAAATGCTTCATTGACCTATTGCCATTTCAACTTGATGTCCTTGTCTAGAAACAACTTGGTATCTTCATATATCAGTAGACATGCAAACACCTACTCAACTGCTGCTCCAGTTGCACTTCTGTCAGTGTCCTTGGATCTCTCTCTCTTAGAAGAAATTGATCCTATACTGCTAAGAGGTGGATGAACACCTGAAAGATCTAGAGACAGAGAAACATGCATGGCAAGAAATCTGTCAGCAAAAACCAAAGAAAATTCAAGGAATGACTTAACACATACCTGGGGAATGATAAGCAAAGATCGCGCAATTTCTTCTGGGAGGCTAGGTGACTGGCTGCTAGAACTGCGCAAAAGGTAGTCTGGGTTGTCTGGGAGGAAGGCCTGGTTGTTGGATTTGCATAATGCGCAATCCAGGCTGACTATTGATTGTTGGGATTGCACAATGTGTAATTCTAGCTGGTAATGACTACAGGCTCAAGGACCGCATTACACATTTTTCTAAGCGAGTAGTAACTATCCCTCACAAATAAGAAAAAGATTCCTAGAGGGCAGTGTCTACGCAGAAATGTGCATTTCTAGAGAGGAAGACAGAGCCTTCCTTCCCCATATTGTGCAATGCTGTCTAGGTGAGGCAGAGTCTAGGCCAAGGCTACCTAGTCCCGTCGACGAGCAGTTGAAAGCAAATTTGAAAGTGAATGCATGGCGACACTAAGTGAAAGCAGAAGTGATTGATTGTGCATGTAAACATCAAATGGAAGATTCAATAAACAGATCAAAATGCATGTGGGTGAAGCAAGTCGCTGAATCGGTGACCGTTCGTGCAAAACAGTTTCATGCATGTGACAACAGTGAGATAGCAACAAAAACTGAAACGGTGCTAGTACAAGCTAGTATGCATGTAAATGACAATAAGCGTTCAAAGAAATCAAGCAAACAACACTGACACAAGCAAAAACACAAAAAGCGACAGAAATGCTGAAAAAGACAAATTGAGACCACTTACCCGTGAATAGTTGAGCCGGATGTGTAAAAGAGTCCTAGATGTGTTGTGGGATGGAAAAGCTCTAAGATCGATGTGAAAGAATGAGCTCTGATGTGTTGAATAAATAAGTTTGAGCTCATGACGTGCATGCCACAAATCTAGGAAAAAGCGACACTTGGAGGAAAGTTTCTAGAACGAACTTTGCATGTAACCTCCGGCTGCTAAAAATAGCTCCCTTAATCATGGGATGCTTTTGCATGTCACCTTTTACTATTTTGGGAAAAGCAAGCCATGCATGCAAGTCAAGTCTCCTTGGTCTCAGGTGGAACTAGTCAACCAAACTGCTCATGCATGAGGTTGCTTAATTGCTAGGAGGAAATGCGCATTTCTGGCTGGGAGCTGGGTTGGTTGCCTAGGAGATTTGCACAATTTATGGGCAGAGCAGCTGACTGCTGCCCAGGATTGCACAATTCCTAGGTTGAGCAAGCCTGCTGGGAAGGATTGTGCAGTTCTCTGGGTGAAGATTGTCTAACAAGATTGCGCAATACTCGAACCTAGTAGGCTGCCAAACATAATTGAGCAATTTCTGGAGGGAAAGTTGGTTGCCCTCCAGAATTACGCAATTTCTTGGGGGAGATGCTCAGCCTGTAACTAGACCAAGTCTGGGTGACCAGCCTTTGAGGGGAATGGATCAATATTTGATCAACAGGCTGACTTTGTGCAAGAAAAACACGGAAGCTTATGTACTTGACGAATTAAGACAAGGTGCCGTGAAAGGTTGGTAGGGAGGTTCCAAAATGAAGCCAAGGCAAAATTTTGGAGGGTGGTTGTAGCCGCTACAACACTTGGCAAAACACTGTTAGAACTCCATCTCTTTGAATGGACCTTGTTCGTGAAAGCAAGTCTAACACCTTTGGAAGTATTGCTCATTTCTTAGCTCAACTTGGTTTCACACTAGCCTGATTGTAAGATGTAGCATATGCCAAGCTTTTGGTCTATTGACACACATTCCAAGCCAAGGCAACACAGTTGTTTTGATTGGGGTTGAGGGGTATATTGGTGCACAAGCAGTATAGTTGTCAGAGTCTTAGTTTCATCTCTGGTGTTGCTCCACTGCTAGTAGGCCTGGACAGTACCCCAACGGGGTCACATAGGAACACAAGCATGGCTCTGCTGCCAGCGAGCCTGGTCAGTACCCTAGTGGAGTTACTTGCATCACCTCTCTACGCAGGAAGCCTTTCTCTTATTTCGCCTTATTCATTTTGAATTTTGAATTTTTTCATTGTTCATATTTTCAACTGTGCATAGCACTAATTCATTTCATAGGCAAAAGAGGGATCCCGACTTATTGGGAGCAGAAGAGGTTGTTCCAGTAGAGAAGCAATTTATTATACCTCTAACGTTCCTGTTAAGGATTTCCCCCTTACCTTACTCTACTAGACTAAGCTAACAAGGGTGAACCCAAAAACAACCGACTAGAGTAGGTGACACTAGTTAGCACGCAAGCGTTGTGTTTTCACCAAGGTTCACTTCGAACAATACATATTTTCCTTCGACGCATCATGGAATTTAAAGTAACAAGTTCTTAATACTAAGGCAGGATGACAGATAACCAAGTAGTGATAGTTGTACAAGGCCTCTTGTACTTTACCCAGCTTATTTCAAGAGTCATACTTGGTTTGATGTGAAATTAACCTATGAACAAAACAAGCAAATAAACAAACAACAAAGCAAAGCAGAAGAAGAAGCAAATGTGAAAGAAAATCTAGGAAGCAAATAAGCAAGCAAGCAAACAAACAAACAAAGCAAGTAAGCAAACCAACTGAAAGCAAACACTACTCCTACTCCTAAACTAACAGTGCATGGGCCTGATCACATGAAATGATATTTCCAATGCAGCCACCGATGCATGGGTTGACCATGTTGGTGAAGGCTTGGTCCGCGAGCAACCCAATTGTACGAACCAACAAGCAAGAAATATATAACAATGAAGACAACCATACTTTGTGTTTCAAAGGGCCCATGTAACATAAGTGAGTGTAAGTGCATGACGAGTAGTCTGCGGACTTACCATGGTGTTGTGCGACATCGCGTGCAACTTTGAAGCATAAGCACACTCTTGATTGTGACATGCAAGGAAACGAAAGAAACAAAGACAACTTGCATCGTGCACGCATGTTTGCAATGTAATATTCCTCCAATGCCTTAGCGATAAGATCGTGCAATTCGAGTGGAAGAAGCATGATCTGTGTGTGAGATTGATCTTCAATGCACACAAATGAGTGATGAGGAGCCTCGGGTGATTGAACAGTTTCCTTATCAGAAGTGAGACTAACCCCAAGAGAGCGAGGGCCTGACATAACCATCAACTTGGGCTGAAGTGTCTCGACAGTCTTGGGTGTTTCAACTTCATCATCAGATTGATCATCATAAACCAGTGGATTCGAAAAATCAACTGCGATAGAAACATGATCGTGATCAAATATGGGAGTAAATGGATCACGACAACCATGATCAGAAAAATAAATGATTTCATCGGCATCCTCATGATCTAATGAATCAAACAGAGGGGTGTATGAGAAGCAAACAAATTCATCCTCTGTGTTTTCGGAAAAGACAAATGAAAGATCAAGTGGATTTTCAATGAAAGACTTATCCTCTCCGTTGTTGGATGATGGACTGACATCCGGTGTGTCTTGCAAGTGATCAACAATGGGTGCATCCATGGATGAAGATACACATGCGAGATCATGGATGGCTGGTTCACCAAAGATGTCAGGAAAGAACGGAGGAGGCTCAAATGGAAGGGAGTCATCCTTCGTCGAGTGTTGATGCTCAAGCTCCCACTCATACTCTTCATGAATGACACCGCATGTTGGTTGTGCAACATCAACTCTGTCAGTGGGTTGTTCCTTGTTCACAACAAGTGTAGAGTCCAGAATGGAAGAACATAAGACAATATCATCTGGAGGAACAATTGAGTGCGAAGACGAAGGTTGTGGAACAAAAGGCATATGACAACTCGATGAACTCACAACCAAATCTGTGTGAAAATTAAGTGAACTGATGTTGGGAGGATGTGATAGCTAAACATGTGTGTGAGAATGATCTTCAACATCACTTTGCAGTGGTGGAACTATTTGATGAGGGGATGGCGGATAATCACTTGTGACAATGACCATCTTCGTCTGAGATTGCACAACTCCATCACTTAAGAATGTTGAGTGAGGCTTGATTTCAAACTTCTTCTTGGGATGAGCAAATTTCTTAACACAGTACTTGAACCAGTCCCAAAGATAGAAAAATTTCATCTGGCTCTTCGGAACTTGAAATTGCAAGTCACAGAAGTGCTGCCAAAAATCCATGACCGATTCATGCGGAGCCTTCCGTCGTTGTAACAATTTTTGGTCAAGATGGTCTGGATAAAAATGATAGAAAGTGTCTTCAATGAGATCAAAAAAGTGCTCAAGTGAGTGCACATTGTCAGCTGGTAGGTTGCACAACCATTGAAGTGGAGATTCATGAAGTGTGTATGCAAGCAGCAAGCTAGCCTGTTCCTCAGAACACCCATCTTCCTCATGAAGCATAGAAAGAAAGTCATGTAAGAACTCAAGCCAGGCCACTTCGCCTTCACCATCATATGTGTAAGTGGACAAGAAATCAAAGAACTCCCTCGTGATGGTGACATATTCATGATTCGAAAAACAACATGGAGGGAGAAAAGTGCAAGAATACATGACAAATATGCAAAGGTTCAAAGCAGGATGAGAGGACACAACTCATCATCTGCCCTCCTTCTAGCACCATAAATGTTGACAGTGCTAGACACGCCAACATGTCAGGGGATCTCCCCGGTAAGAAGTCCCAATTAGACCTCAGACCGTTTGGTGTAGGAGTCCTAGCAGTGAGTTGTATGGTAATGCCTTGACCGCGATTTCGCACAAAGGCAAGTAAGATAACTCTGTTGGTAGCAAGGGTGTGACAACTACGACGAGCCAAGGAAGGTGCATGAGAGGTTCTCAAACACGGGGTTTGAGATGAGTGCACCCCTTGGAAACCTGTGATAGCATGCAGTTAATAAGGGAACACACGAGCAAAGACACATCACAACATGGAAGGCAAGTTAGCAAGCAATCCAAAGTGATGGTTAAACCAACATCACATTTTAAAAAGATTCATACATACATACACATATAGCTATACATGCATGCATAAGCAAACCAATACATATATAATTTAGAGTAAACCCGATAGCATAGAATACAATACAACATATGCATGAAACGTGATGACTCTTGTTATATAAAGAAGTGTAAGTTCCAATCATACAATACATCCATGTCCAACCAATAGTTCTGATAGCGGAACGTTACAACCACAACCGCCTGCTCCTCCAAAGATATGTACTAGCTCTGTGTAGTGGAGAAGCCAAGGCCCGTTACAATACTGTCCAAGCTCTCTCCAATATAGTCTTATTGGAAGTTTGGCTGACCAAAATCCCATACAATGAGTTATGAGGAACTATTTATAATAAAGGGTGGGGTGACCCTTGACATTCCCCTTTGCGACAGTTCAACTACCCTCATGACTCTTCATCTACTCTATGACTGTTACATCCAACTATCACAACTTGAACTACACTTGACATGACTTTACATTACAATGGACATGTACCCATGTGAGACAAAATGGCTTTAGCAGGTCATGCTAGACATCACTTTGACTTAGACAACCATGGAAGTCGAACTCCTCAACATCCTCGCGCTGATCAGCAGTAACATACTGATGCCAAGATCGGTAGTCCTTGATGGTATCCATGTGCTCCAAGGTGACATCTTTCTGGAACATGCCTCTTGCCTCCATAGCATCTAGGTACACTGCTCAGGCTCCTCTGTCCAACTCGTTTTTAAGCATGCACATCATTGTCTTCAATGTAGCTGGACCAGCAACATACTTGTGCATGATGTTTGCACTTATGAGCAAGTTTGGGCTGGTAACAATGTGCATCAACCCATCGAAGTACAAGTCAAGCTCTAGTCGGACCTATGCCTTTGTCTTCGCCTGGGTGAGAGTCCCAATAGATGGGATCGCATGTGCGTGCACCACAACATCCATACTCTTGAACACACATGCATGGGAAGCCTGTATACTAGTGATGAGCTATGGGAGTTCTTCTTAGTTCCGGATTTGACTTCAGATACATGCCTTCAGCTCAACTGCACTCGCCTTCATCATCTTAGGCAAGTGAAGCGGGGCTTCCTTGTATCTCATCGCCCATGCTTGCATGTAATCAACAACAACATGCATGTTTGTCAATATACGTGCTCCTCTAGTACATCATTGTTGCCATCCGTTGAGATGGACGACTACCTTATGCACAGTGCCAAACTTGGAGTACAACGCTCGCATAACTGTGTCAAGGGACAATACTTCATCTATTATTGCCTTCTTCAGTTCATCTTAGGCAGACGTTGTCACCAACTCTCCTTCTTGCTTGGTCGTTCGTAGTTCCTTAGCCATTCGCTCATTCTCAGTTATCAGAAAGCAAACACCTGAGCTAGTGGCTTCAACTTACACTCTAGTTGCATCGACCAACGCTGTTGTTGTTACGTTTCCCTCTCTTCTTTGCACAGCTCTTGTTCCTTTCGAAGTTGCTCCTTCAGCTCATGCAACTCCTTCTCTGCTTCTTCCATTCTTCTCTTATCCCTCTTCCTTTGCGTGATTCGCTTGTCGCGTTGTTGCCTCTTCGCCTCTATAGCCATAACTGCTATCTCTACTAATGGATCTGCTCGAAACTTGCATATTTTCTCCTCCTCCATGTGATCAACAATCTTCCTCTTTCCCTTCTCGCACACTAGTATTCTTGCCTTCGCTACTACTGGTGCTGGTGTTGGTGCTCTCTGGGATGTTGCTTCACGTTGCTTTGCTAACCACTCAACATCGAAGCCTACTTGTTCATTGGGTTTGGAGAAGCTGTAGAAATATCTCCATGGGTCCTCCTCAACCCAATGAAATGCCTTGTGGATCCAGTTGAATTGTACTCTCGTGCATTGATCTTTCACAATACAATGTGGGTCATACAGATTGTAGCTTCAGAGGTCGAATGCATACTTCTTCATCAGTTCTACTTCAACATCCACTTTCTTGATTCTCTGGATCTCATATAACCTAATCCGCAATGGAAGAGTGGGCCAAGGTGCCTTCTTCTTCTTGTGCAGTCTAGTTGTCAATCCTACCAAGATGCGATATGCTACTTCCTGCATGACGAGTATGTCCAAAGCAAACTTCGGTAGGACATGCGGAGGCTTCTCCGTGCTGAACATTCGAACGAAGGTGCCGAACGGTGAGGCATACCAATCAACAATGTCTATTAGCACCTCCATTGCTTCCTTCGACATGCAGGGTGGATCCTGTTTGAATATCATCTTGTAGACTGGGGTGAAAAAATGATTGGACAACCGTGTGATTACTCCTTTGAAGCTGCATTCGAATAACAACTTGCAACATGTGTTCACAGCAGTCTCCTTTGGTGACCATGCCCACTCCAAGCCGGGGAACTCCTGTTAGGCATAGATTGCATATAAGATGTAGGCGGACATGTAGATCTTTGCTTACATACCTTTAGGTGATTGTCGAGCCTTCGATACCTGTTCCTTCAATTGATGCGCCAACATGTTGGACCAGTTGCATGGTTTACCCTCTCTGGCTAGTTGGTCAAGTGCAATCACCCAACTCTGTGGGAAGGTTTTCGTGCTTTCATGGCCACATAGTTGACATGAAAATATGACCAAGTATTGATACGCCTTCTGTAATATCTTTTTCTTATATATCTAGTTGGGTGTCATCCTGAATCTAGCCAGCTCCTTTACCCAGTTCTTCAGAATGTCTCTGGAGTTGGCATTATTGCTGGGTAAGATGAAAGGAGTCTCCATGATAGTCACAGGCTTCAACACATGTTACATCTCATCATAATCCTATGCCTAGAAGGTGGCAAGATTCATCCTGCTGACACTACTTAGAGTCATTGTCTTGGGATTAGTGTGCGAGACAATCCAGTGTATCATGTTCGCGCATGGGAACACAGGGTATCTGCATGCAATCTGGTACAAGTTGGACTTGTGAATGTTCACATACACCTGACGGTCTTCGAGATCTTCTGCAAAAGTACCTACAAATGCTTCATTGAACTCTTTCCATTTCAGCTTGATGTCCTTGTCTAGAAATATCTTGGTATCTTTATAGATCTGTAGACATGTGGACACCTGCTCAACTGTTGCTCCAGTTGCACTTCCATTAGTGTCCTTGGATCCTGCTCTCTTGGAGGCCATTGACCTTGTACTTCTAAGAGGTGGATGAACACCTGAAATATCTGGAGACAGTGCAACATACATGGCAAGAAATATGTCAGCGAAAACCAAAGCAAATTTGGGGAATGACTTAACACATACCTGGGGAATGATAGGCAAAGATTACACAATTTCTTCTGGGAGGCTGGGTGACTACCTGCCAGAACTGCGCAAAAGGAAGTCTGGATTGTCTGGGAGGCAAGGCTGGCTGCTGAATTTGTGCAATGCGCAATCCAGGCTGACTGCTGGGATTGCGCAATGCGCAATTCCAACTGGCAATGACTACAGGCTCAAGGATTGGATTGCGCAATTTTCTGGGCTAACAGTCACTGTCCCTCAAAAATGAGCAAAATAATCCCGGAGGACATTGTTTGGGCATAAATGCGCATTTTTGGAGAGGAAGACAGAGCCTTCCTACCCCAGATTGTGCAATGCTGCCTGGGTGAGGCAAAGTCCGGGCCAAGGCTACCCAGACTTGCCGACGGGCAACTGAAAGCAAATCTGAAAGTGAATGCATGTCGACACTAAGTGAAAGCAGAAGTGATTGATTGTGCATGCAAACATCGAATGAAAGATTTATTAAACAGATCAACATGCATGTGGGTGAAGCGAATCGTCAAATCGGTGACCGTTCGTGCAAAATAGTTTCATGCATGTGACAATAGTGAGATAGCAAAGAAAACTGAAATGGTGCTAGTATAAGCTAGTATGCATGTAAATGATAGCAAGTGTTCAAATAAATCAAGCAAACAACACTCACACAAGCGAAAACACAAAAAGCGACAGAAATGCCGAAAAGGACAAGTTGAGACCACTTACCCATGAATAGCTGAGTCGGATGTGTCGAAGAGTCCTGGATGTGTTGTGGGATGTTAGAGCTCCAAGATAAATGTGAAAGAATGAGCTCTGATGAGTCGAATAAATAAGTTTGAGCTCATCATGTGCATGCCACAAATCTAGGAAAAAGCGACACTTGGAGGAAAGTTTCTAGAACGAACTTTTCTTGTAACCTCTCGCTGCTAAAAATAGCTCCCTGAATCATGGGATGCTTTTGCATGTTGCCTTTTGTTATTTCGGGAAAATCAAGCCATGCATGCAAGTCAAGTCTCCTTGGTCCCGGGTGGAACTCGTCAACCAAACTGCTCATGCATGAGGCTGCTCAACTACTGGGAGGAAATGAGCATTTCTGGCTTGGAGCTGGGTTGGCTGCCCAGGAGATTTGCGCAATTTTTTGGCAGAGCAGCAGACTGCTGCCCAGGATTGCGCAATTCCTGGGCTAAGCAAGCTTGTTGGGAAGGATTGCACAGTTCTCTGGGCGAAGATTGTCTGGCAATATTGCGCAATTCTAGAGCCCAACAGGCTGCCAGATAGAATTGCACAATTTCTGGGGGGAAGGTTGGTTGCCCTCCAAAATTACATAATTTCTTGGGGGAGTTGCTCAGCCTGCAGCTGGACTAAGTCTAGGTGACCAACTTGTGAGGGTAATGGATCAAGCTTTGATCAATAGGTTGACTTTGTGCAAGAAAAACACTAAAGCTTTTGTACTTGACGAATCAAGACAAGGTGCTATGAAAGGTTGGTAGGAGGCTCCAAAATGAAGCCTAGGAAAAATTTTGGAGGGTGGTTGTAGCGGCTACAACACCTTCCCATCTTGGAACAAGACCTCAAACTGTTTCCTCTCGATTATCGAGACATAAATCATTCTATATCTGAGTCTTGGTACAAACAGTACATCTTGGACCTGCATCATATGTCCTGCCTCCATCCTGAATGGCACAACACCCGATCCTTGGATCTCCAACTGACTCATGTCACCCAACACCATGTGAAAATTCGAGTCCCATTCAGCTAGAGTCTTAAAAAACTCCTTTGACCCTATCATATGCTTGTCACACCACTATCCATGTACCATCCATCCTCTGTGATAGTACTTTGTGAGAAATGAGAAATCATAACAAAGTCCATCTCTGCTGAGGTTGCAACATCGACGACCTACTTTCCTTTCTTCTTCTCATCATTTTCCTTCTTCTTAATCGAAAATCTTGACGAAAAATGACCCATCTCGCCATAGTTGAAACACTTGAATTTACTCAAGTCCTTCTTTTTCTTACCCTTCATTCATGATACAAGTGCCATGTCATCATATGAAGCTTTTTGCTTTGGCTGAAGATCCTCGTCTTGCAACTCTTCCTGAATGAAGTCATCCCACAACCTATCCTAGTCTAGCATCTTCTCCCTGGCAACGATCCCTTTGATTAAGGGCTTCCATTCCTCTGTGAACCCTTTCAAGGCAATCCTTACCATATCTCCATCTGAGACAGTCACACTGATGGCAACAAACTCATCCTTGACCTGAGACAATCTTGTCAGATACGAGGTCACACTTTCACCCTTTAACATCTTGGTGGACTTCAACTTATCCTCTAATACCAATACCCGGTTCTCGTTCTTATTCTGGAACAAATTCTGAAGAGACACCCACATTTCATGTGTGTGTTCTTCCTAGACAAATGAGGTATTAGGGCATCCCTCACACCATCTAGGATGATCAGTCTCGCCCTTGCATCCAAATCTTCCCATATTTCCACCTCCTTAGGGTTGGTTGGCTTCTTGATCTCTTTCTTGGAGAAATCCTAAATCTTGTTGATCTACAATATCAACTTGATCCTTACCTTTCATGGACTATAGTTGGACAACCCCTCCAACTTGTCCTCATATCAGATACCTTTCTGCAACTTTGACATTGTAGTGAACCCTTCACTCACAATGTGACCAACTCCCTCTCACGCTGTACTTTGTTGCGCACAACTTTTATTTACTTACTTCCAAAGTAGCTCACACATGCTCCGATTCCATGTTGAATTTCCATGACCTTGGGTCTAGGTTAGAGTCTTAAAATCACTGACGCTACCAAACCAAGAATCTAAACCATAAACTACTTTGCACAACGGAAATATAAAGCAGTAAATCACATATGCACAATATACATAATTTTAAACAAAATTGTACAATATGTACAATCCCAATCTTCATTATATTAAACCAAATCCGAATAATACAACAGTTTATGGTATACAAGATACAATGACAAACTTCACTGCAACTTCTATGTCGTTTCTTGTCCTGCCAGTCCATCGCTTCCATACTGCTCACTAGTAGTGCCTCAGTCTATCAAGGCATATACACATTGAGACTCCAAGAAGGCTGCCTCCTATCATTGCTGCAAGTCATGTCTGCTACAATGAACATAGGCTCATCAAACTACTCTCTGAGAAGGCCTAATTCCCAAGCTCCAATCTGCCAGGCTAACAACAACTTCCGTCCATCAAAGTGTTGCACTTTGGCACCAAAAATTCACCCAATCTCGCACGAACAAAGTCCTTCTTGTCTGCTGCTCTAGGGCTACTTTGGGTAGCTAACTTGCTACCCTCCAACTAGATCTATGATACCCAATCTCATCACTTATGAATCTGCTCCTAGTATGATGCTTTTCCATCTCGGAAGGTCATATACTTAGCTTTAGCAAGCTGCTCAAAACATGATCCAAACATGGTCAAATATCTTGACCCAATACACCTCGCAAAACTGCTATTGTCTCCACGTTGCTTTGTTGCACTGCTGCTCTCTAGTTAGGGCATCACCTACAACCCAATTCCTTCATACAACTCAACAACCAACCCTTCAAAAGATTGTGGTTTACTAATGGAATAACGCTCCACATCTACACTGCTCCTTTTGCTTTGTCTAACCCCAAACAAAACAATAAGAAGTAGCCTTGCTATTGGCTATGGCCTACGGCCTAGCACAATAGTTGCTATAGACTTCGACCCCCTTTAAAACTCCACCAAACAACCTCCAAACGACTCCATTTTTCCCTCCAAATCTAAGGCCTTCTCTGCCCTGCAGAAGCACCCAAGAAAAATCCAATTCGCGCCTCAAAACAACCCTTTCTCACCATGCTATCACCTACAACAAACAAAGAATATCACGCTGCCTTCTAGACCTCCTCATGTTGTCCCTTTGACTCTCTTCTTGCTGCGGCTAGACCTTCTTTTCTCCACCGAAATTTCAGAGGATGTATTTCTCTCTTGGATGCCTAAATGATTCCATATCACTTCATATTTATATGCATATGAAGGCTCATTGTCTCATTTGAAGTGACACATCCATTGGCTCTCTTTTACATCAAGTTGCCCTACTTGACAACTAATAATTAATTTGTCAACTTCAAAAATCAATATCTCTCTAACGACAACTCAGAATCAAACGATTTTTGTTGCGTTGGAATTGTCTTTCCAAGTACTATTATCCTCATCCATCACATGTCATAAATCCATCATCATTTTGTCCCAAATCTCGATGGGTGCCAAAACCCCACACTTGGGGTTCCAAGCCCATGAGCTGCCCTTGTGGTTCTTTTCTCTCCAAACCTTGAACCTTGGGGCTTGGAGTACCTCCCAAGCTACACAAATCAACATGTAGAACATGGGTCTTTCAAATTCCTGGAAGTTGGGATGATAACATTGTAAAGCCAATATCTTGTATCTGCATTTATTAAGATCCTTCCCTTCAACCCTCATAGCCTATGTAAGTTGATTGCTACTCATGGTTATGCAAAACTTAAGTGAGGTATTCCTCTTATAGGTTATTATTTTTATTTAGCTTTAATAATGCAACAATTTCTTTACAATGGATTTGAAAATTATATTGGCAAGATTCAAAGAAAAGTCCGTGATTGTCAAATGTAATCTCCTAGAAAATGTTTAGGTTTGAGATTAAAAAGTTGGAAATTATGCAAAGTAAACTTGTAGTAAAGAGATTCATTGTTTGAAAGAAAAAAATTGTTGAACTTGATTAGATTTTTTCTTGCTACTCAAGATTTGTACAATTGAAATTCCACGCATTTCAAAATTTTGTTCCAAATATTTACCCCCAATTGAAAGTCCATGCATTTCAACATTTTGATTTGAACTCCTTTTTAACCTAGAATTGAAAATGTTAGATTTATTTGTGTCATTTGTGCTATTGGTTTTCATATTTATACATTATTATATTTTTTCAAGGCTGACATTATATATATATATATATATATATATACACACACACACACACACACACACATATATTTTGTAAGACAAAATTCAAATCGTTAGGTGGCCTCATCCTACCCAGAGGGAAACTAGCTCTGTTGGCCACCTAACTACATTATATGCCATCCAAAAATAGAAAAGTTCAAGACTGTCAAGCAAAGCTATGTATGTCTGAATATCATGTTGCCTTCTATATACTAAATAACTAAAACCATAAACTATATTATGTAGATACTTCATATGATAAAAAGAAAGCTAAAATTAAGCCAACCGTGTTACTAAACATCAGAGGAATCCACTGGGGCTAGCTCCTTCATGCTTGATCCAGGAACTTTTGATTGTGGGATGCAAAGAATATGCCGCTCAATGCAACTTAGGCATCCATTTTGCTATTGGAGTTGAAACTGGATCAATTGAAATTCCTTGTGGACATCAACAAATCATAATCTTCCTTGGAAGAACCAGCTGGAGGATTATCCAAAGCTTTGGCTATAATGTTCTTCATTAACCAATAGAGACAGACTACTTGTTTATGTTGGGAGGACTTACCTCTAGAGTGGCCCGGGTCGGGCGCCAAGTCCTACCAATCACCCAAATCCACATTTGTATTGGCTACCTAATGGTTCAACTTAGCTTTCTAACTCGAAATTAGAAGGCATACCTGTGACAAAGTACCACTTTGGAATGCATGGGTTGCGTCAATGATGAGATGAGAGGTGGTTTTGTGGCCTCGACTTTTCACTGGGCGAGGTTGGGGCTGGCTGTCACCACGACTTGACCCTTGCTTCTTGTCGCATCCATGACCCCTACTAGCGGGAGAGATTTTGACAAAGGAAGGACGAGCCATAGGATTGAAAAATAGAGGACCACGATAATGGCTAACCTTGGGACAAGGCATTATATTTTTGGTCGTAGGCAGGTGACTAACTTAGGATCCCAACACTCTCTCGAAACAGATAGACCTGTAAGGATATCATGGCATAGATACAAATTACAGTGAGGACTGTAGTTGACTACCTACGAATTATCAGGGAAAGTGCGATTGGTCTGGTTTAGGAGGTTAAAGACTACCACCTAAGTCTCCCCAGGTCAAGAGAAAATAAGATAATAAGACAGACAAGGGAGAACCTTATCCAAGATAACCCAAAACTTATGAATCATCGGAACCAATATATTATCAAGGTAGTTAGCACAGACAACCCAGCATGAAAGAACAATTAAATACTAAACCAGAACACTCGAACAGAACCCTGTGCATGAAAGCAAGATGCCAAAATAAATAGAAACAACAAAGCAAGAAGTAAACAATCCTTTACATAAACCCTTTGTTTCCTTCCAACATTCACGAGATAGCTTCCAACTAGCTCCAGACATCATTATGAAAACACTTTTCCAGTGAAAAAGTAGAGAAACTGAGGGAATAAGGGGAAGTGTAACAGAGAAACTTGCAAAAGATACATACCCGCAAAGGAAGACGGTGAGGGGAGGAAGCCTTCTGCTTGAGGGTGGCGAGTCGCTTAAAGCTTCGTCACTTGCATACAACGATCTCCCAACCCACCTAATACCTTAACCCCTCGTAGATCTTGAAGTCTGTGGAATAACAATGGGGGATGTCTTAAGAAAACTCCAGAACACAAGAGACCCTGCCACCTTCCCCTTCACCATTAATATGATACATGCACGTTGTCACCTTTCCAGTCAGATCAAATGTGCGAGGGATGGAGTACCGCCACCCTCCACTCTTGCAATCCATCACATTAATCATATCCGCAATCCCAATACAGCTGGCTCACACCCCGATCAAGGATATATATATATATATCTATATATATATATATATCTATATATATATATATATATATATATATATATATATATATATATATATATATATATATATATATATATATTATATATATATATATAATGTTAAATGTTTACAAACATTTACAACATTAAAACATTACTCTCATGCTGGTCTATAAAACGCCCCTTGCTGCAATAACATATGTTTATACTTTTAATAATTATTGATTCTACTAAAAAGAAATCACCAAAGAAAAACGTTATATTATTTCAAAAATTTAACATTATATTATCTTAAAAATCTTAATTAAAAAATTATAATACAAATAATAAATCTCTCCACCTAATAATAATTAATTCCCTATAAAAGAAATCACCAAACATAAAAATGTTTGAATATAAAAAAAAACCTAAACACTAACCATACATGCCATAGAGATGTTGTACATAACTTTGAAGTAACCAGCGTAGGTCTATCTAACTTAAGATCTATCATACACCGAAAGGGATCAAATCCCTTAAGGTGAAAACCTTTTCTTAAGTTGTGCACTCCAAAATAAATGGACCACTTGCTTTCCTCGATGTCCATCTTGACAACCACTATATTGCTTACCTTTAGTTGTAATTCCTCTTTGATAAATCTGGTGATGTTTACAAAGTTCATGATTGTATCCTTTTCATCATCCACTAGCTTATGATATAAATTGATTCTGTCCAACATCTAATGCAGTACCTCTAAAGTGACCTTAGTCATAAAAAAGACTTTAATAATAATTTAACACTACTTCAATACATTTAGTTTCTTATGCCATTACACATTGTGGACATTGATGAAATCAATTTTTTGTGTCATTATATACTGTGGATGTTCATGGAATCAATTTCTTGTGCCATTACATATTACGGATGCTCATGAAAAAAAATTCTACTAAACTAATTGTAACACCACAATATTAAACATTGATGCTCATGGAAAAAAATCTACTCAATTAAATACAAGACCACAATAAAATCCGCTAAACTAAATACAACACCACAATAATAAACATTTTCCTTTTATCTATATCTCATTGTGTATACATTATTATGATTAGTTTCATAAATTCCGCAAATATTTTTAAACGTTATAAAAAAAATTGAGATTCTTATTAGAATTTTTTTCTTAATTTTATTAAAGTTAAATATATATTTCTGATATTATGTTTATTTTATTTATTTATGAGATAAAAATATATATAGATTCACACATGGCCTTTATACCGAATTGTAAAATATACTTGCAACCCGACCAGATTCTCCACACAACAATATTTCTTTTCCCACCTTATCCTATAAAATATCAAAGTTTTCCAAAACCTCAAAGGGACCATTTTCCAAACATTAAAGTATTGGAATATAGCATGACATACATGCCATAGAGGTATTGGTACATAACTTTGATGTGACAAGATTTCTTTTCAGATGTTAAGTTTTCCAACACGTCAAAGCGACCATCTTCCAACGTCTTAACGCAAAAAGCCAAAATTTAACGAAGTTTCAAAAATAATATCTGCCACATCAGGTTATGGGCCGACATTTATAACTCCCTAATACAAGGAGATGCTCGCTGCCTTTGCGCTTATCTTACGGTCGACAAACCCGCCGCAAGCACTCCTGAGCGAAGGAAGGGCAGCTCTGACAAGGATATGCCTGTAATATCATTAATCTGTGTCTATAGAAATGTTTGGCGTTTGGCATACGCCACTTATGGGCTCAAGCTCTTGAGAAATGATAAAGATGTTTGTCTTTAAAGAAAGGAAGCACCCTGAAAAACCTGTGAAATCAGTACATCACCGACTCCACTGCATGAGAATCTGCAAATCACATGGTGTAATGCAATTAAATAGAATCTGCAAATCACATGGTGTAATACAATTAAATAAATCGACTGCTTATTACCCTATACGTATCCTTTGATGCAAATCTCAATCTCATGGTAATATGTTAGGGAAAAGTCTAAATATTGTACTTTATGGTATTGGTGATGGACGGCGAGACGTAATCACGACAGTGACAGTAGCTTAATGACAAAAAGTTAAAATCCCAAAAGCCATTCTGCCCAAGAAATTCTGTAGTCAATTTTAGATCATGCTTGCATACGAATATGCCTTCCTAATTAAAAGGCAAGAATCCTTTCCCATTTCGGTTGCTTCTCTATACTAATTCTCACAATTGCAGGGAGGGTATCTGGTTATAAAGCGTTTGTGAACAGGATTTCCTGTATCTGATCTCATATGCTTTTCTATAATGGCAGGGCTTGGTAGCAGGATTGTCGGTGCAGCAAAGTTGGGTACAATAGCCCCGTGGGTAGGCCTTGTAGCTGCTGTGTGTATACAGGTGTTGGCTGGAAATGCATACAACTTTCCTCTGTATTCGTCCAGGTTGAAGCAAACGCTTGGTTACAATCAGGTACAACTGAGCAACTTGGGAGTGGCTAATGATATCGGAGAGAACGTGGGCCTTCTTGCTGGCCTGCTCTGCAATAAAATCCCACCTTGGGCTTTACTTTTGATCGGAGCTACTGCTAGTTTTGTTGGGTATGGCGTGCTCTGGCTTGTTGTCAGCCAGACCATCAGTTCTTTGCCTTATTGGGTGGTAATGTTCTCACTCTCTTGTGGGCCTGTCATTTTTATTTGTGGGTTTGTCATTTTTATCCATGGAGTTTACAATTGAGACTACATCATGGAGCATGAATCAGAGTAGCTTTTGCTCTGAAGTGAAAAAGGCCTTTAGCCCTTCGGCTTTCAGATTAAATTTGCCGAGGATATTGTCTTTCAGTATTTTAAACTGTTGGGCTTGTTACAAACTAACTATAGGTACTTTCCTTGTATAGATACACACACTAGTTAAACGCCCTTAGTTCACATGGAGGCACTATGAAACTCAGTTTCGTTTGTGTACAACAGGAATAGCCTACTACAATTTGCAATTTTGCACATAAATCTGGCCCATCTTGTCATAGTGATGGTAGGCTTCCCCACACCACTAGACAACAGCCTTGCCTGCACGGGGATTTGAACCTGGGTCATCACCGTGGTAAGCACGCCCACTTACCAGTAGGCCCTGTTAGCACCCTCACATACCAGCAGAGCACAGCCTGGTGGACCTTGAAGGTGTGTATATAGGGGCTACATTTTGTTGAGAGAATAATACTGCATGTTTATTGAAATGTGCATGAGCAAAACCGCAGCTTTTTTGAATCCATATGGGGATCGAGACAGTGGTCCTCAAACCGTCAAAAAACTGTAGCACAACAATCTTGCATGAAAAATAAAAACTGTAGCACAGCAATCATGCATGAAATCAAACTACTGATCACTAAATGAGATGATAACCTGCAAAAACACCTCTGTCAAGAGAAGTAATTGTACCCTTTAAGCTACATCAATGAATTGAATTGACTTTAAGGCTACCACCATTTCGCAGTAATTCAGTCTTGCGGAATTTATGCCATTCATTAGGTTTTGTGAGAAACCTATTTTTGTCCAGACCAGGCTATGACATAGACTAAAACATCTATATAGCACTAGCCTTCACGAAATCACATGCAAAGTTCATTCCTGCATCTATTATAGAAGGGGAAATGCAAAGTTCACGTTGTATTACATGAACTAAGCCTGTTCAACTTTGGGGAAGACTGGAACTAATCACCCCGGGAAAATAATTCCGCAAAAGCAAGTTCATATAAATAACTTGAAGTAGGAAAATGATCAGAAAACTCAGAAGTTGAAGAAAACTAGGGAATGTTTCTTACCTGCTAGACATGCTGGTAAGAAACAATTTTTTTTTTTTTTTTTTTGAATTTTCAGAAATTGAAAATTTCGTGTTCTGGTCCCTTTAGTGGTATGCTCCATGAAGATGTAAATAGCATAGCCATTTCAAGGAAGTGATCAACAGGTCTAGGAATGAAGAAAGTTGAACTGAAAATGAAAGAACTGTTAAGTTTCACAGAGATAGAAAGAGGATCGAATGGAACCAAACAGCAAACCCTAATTGTGCAATAGGAAAAGAAAAAGAAGCAGCCCAAGAAGAGAATAGCACAAACTTGAAAGATGACCTCAGGCACCAAATTCACTTTGTAGAGAATGAATGAATCACATATTTTTTCAAATGAGGGAACCAGACTGGTCTTTGAACCAGTCAACCCGAAAAAACTGAACTGGACTGGGGCTCGAAAAAAACTGTATCACAAAATGGATTGACCAAAAAGTATGTGTATTCAAATCTTGAAAAAATAAATTCATGTGCATTCATATGAATTCAAACCATTATACACAAATATGCAAAGTTTCTCATTTATATAGCAATTAAGGGTGAATATAACCGAAATAGCACCAATCCATCTCTGAACCAAAATGCATCAACAAAAAGGCTCTAAATGGCATCTAGAATTAGAAAATATGCATAGTACTAATGAACAACTATAGTGTAGACTCTACAATCCAATCATATGATAGAATCATCATCATCTTCATCCTCTAGATGCTCAACATGACTAGAATCTGAAATAGGATTCCGGCTTGATTCCCCTAGCTTTGAAGGTAATTCCCTTGATATTTAAAATTCTCCAGTAATGGAAGTGGGTTCAAGTCCATCCAAAAAAAGGTTTTTACTGTCAACTGTTGGTGTTTGAGTCTCCAGACTCTCTATTGTCCACTTTGGTGAGGGATTAAGATCATCCAAGAATATGTTGTTTGATTTGGGGGTCTTGTTCAACAATTGGTCGTGCCTCAACCTAAGTTTTCACTGGATATAAACCGTATCATTCAACCATTTTTGTTCCAAATGGCTTCACTTCTTGTTGTATATAAAACACTCCAATTGCATTCACACCTAGAAGCACTACATGATTGGCTCAATATCCAAATTGCAAACTTTTGCAAATCAAGGCCTTGGCTATGAAATCGTACCCCACCAATTGGTTGCAATAAGAATTGAAGGCAAATAAGCTTCAACAAATGACTTTGAAACTTTGACTCAACTTTTGCATTGAATTAATATAATTTGAAAATTTTGAAATTTCTTACTTGGTGGATTTTTTGATCTATTTTGTATAGCCATAGACATGCCAAAGGTATCAATACTCTTATTGAAATGTAGGAGTTTACTGTTTATCTCATCTTGTATTTTAGGATTAAGGACCGTGCACTCAATGCATTTGTATAATCCTTAATTCCTTATTTTATGTATCCAGTTGTTTCAAATTCATTTGTATAATGGTACCTGTTACAGCAAAATCTCACAATTCTTGAAATAAAGTCTAGAAGTTCAAGTGTGAGACCTACTGCACCTCAGAGGGGGTCATTGTCACCTAACCAACTCTCTTCTTGCTTATGGCCAACTCTCCTCCAACTCAAGGGGGTTATCCTTGGTATATGATTGCTAGAGGTTGGTAGTTCCATGATTTGAGTTCAAAGGTCCTACGGTTCAATCTAAAGGTTTAGATCAACCAATAGAGGCTTAAACAAATTCTCAAACACACAATCAAGGGATTATCGGAAGATCATGGAGAGGAAACCCTAACAAAACGATTTTAAGAATTATAAAGAAAAATGGGTGATGGAGGATAGAAGATTAGTGCATTAGTTTGCTAACAGATTTTTTTTTTTTGGGCATATGGTGTCAAGAAATCAAACATTTCTAGGGTATCCTTGAAGTGATAATAAGATTTAAACAAGCTAGGGAAAATAAACTAACTTACCCTAAGGTTTGAGATCACGACTCTTAAATGTTTAAGATGATGAACGGAAATAGAAAACTATCTCAATTCCTCAAATACTTGGAAGAAAAGTTTATTTTAACAAGGACAATGAAGAAATATCAAATAAACCAACTTAGCACATGAACATTCATCCAATAAAACAATATACCAAGATGAAGCAAATAAACTAATTTATTCCACCATGCATTATCCAAGATCAACCATAATCACCCATGAAAGAAGACAACATCACATAACAATTTGTTAGAAACCTAATCCTTAGGGATTATGAAAATTTGGATTATTCACTTATGAGGAAGGAAAAAATCCATAAGTGAATGTGAAGTATCATGAGGATTCCAAAAGGCCTCTGGGAAGATGAAACAAAGGTCATAAGAAATTGTATTTATGCATATCATATGAATGAATAAAACATCTCATGTTTATCATTAATGAGTTCTCCACTCGTGAGTTTAATAGAGGTAACAGAGTAGGCGTATTCCTGTCCTTCTTGATTGTTTGATCCATTGGTTTTGTGGCCCTTGACTTGGGTTCTCTCACCATTATTGTGCCCTTTATTTGCATGTGCGTTTTGCCCATCTTCAATTTGTGTGTTTAAATTGCTCGCAAGTTCCAATATTTCTCTCCACAAATTTAGGATTTCTGTCCACGAAATTGGATCTATGTAACCAAATTCCAAGCTACTACAATGAAAATTGCACATTCCTGCCAATAAAAATGTGTATTTTTGAAAAGTAGTAGAGTCCAAGTGGTATTTTGCTGGCTTAGATCAAAACAATCGACATCTATTGACGGCGACCCTTGGTTGTTCCTTGGGTTAAAACACAATAGACTTGATGGTGATAGAGTCTTCTTTGCAACCTTCGAGTTTAGTTGGGGTGTCCATAGTGGATGTGTTGTGTCCATAGTGGATGAGCACATAAGCTCTAGGTTCTCTCTGCATCCATAGAGCAAAATGTACTCTCTATGCAACTCACTTGCGTTACATCTGTCTTGGAGGAGAGAAATGACCCTTCGTATTCATTGGTGACCTTAGTGGGAGATAACACAAACTAGTGATATAAAACCATTGGAAATTCGTTTGTCTCATTACACGACTCCGGTTGGACATGCCCATTTCCATGGAAGAGGCGATGAACTACATCATGGCACTTAAGATTCAGGTCTAGGTCTTGTAGCCACTCACTAACTGGTGTACAAATTAGAGTGCTCATGTTGTTGGATAGGTCTAGGTATAATATCTCAAGGTTGAATCTTGGGTTGGACAAGCAACAATGACAAGCATTTTGTTGGTAGTAGGTCGTAGTAGATATTATATTATTAATTTTGTGTATATGTCGTGGAAACAACAAAAAACATTACAATGTTCAATGGTGGAGGCTAGGACACCATCTTCATCTCCTTAAGTGGCAACAACAAAAGAGGAAGGGACAATTGTTGTGGTGAAATGGAGTGACATAATACTTAGAGTGACCAAATATTTCAATGGGCACTACGTGTCCAACAAAGGTTTCGAATTCAAGATAATAGCATTGACATGATCGTCTGCACCATGGTATGTTCCTAAATTTGTTGGTGAACCGAATTGTCTACCATCCTATGTAAATTATTAATTGGGGTCTTTGATCCACTTAAAACAACAGTATAGAGTTTGGATTACTTCATGGCCACCTTGGAACTCAATTGGGTCAGAGCTAGAGTCTAGAACCAACACCTAGATTCTAGAGCTAGAGTCAACCAAAGCTAGAATTAGAGCTGTAGCTAGAGACAAACTCATGTTTCATGAACATCATTTGGTTTGTGGTTCTCCTTAAACCACCACTAAGTAGAAAGCTCACTGCTTTTGCTAGACAACAATTTGTGGTCATCTTCAAACCACCATTTCAACAGTTTGTGGTCATATTCAAACCACCATTTCAACATTTTGTGGTTATTTTTAAACCATCATCAAGGAGGACCTCCATTTTGCAAAAGACATCAACTTCTAACCAGATTTGGAATTGTTCTAAGAACTGCTTTGAGCCAAGTTCTAGAGTTCGTGGTCAACCTTCAATCGCTACTAGTAGAAAAATTCGGCTTTTGTTACCCATTTGGTTTGTGGTTTTCCTTAAACCACCATATTTAGAGGGCACATCCAACCGTTGGCTGTTAGCCATCTTCAACTCTCTTCTTGGACTTATATACACCCCTTTGGATTAAGAGGGGGAATGTTGGAAACGTAATCTTTAGCGATTATGAAAATTTGGATTATTCACTTGTGAGGAAGGCAAAAAGCCATAAGTGAATGTGAAGAGGCAAAAAGCCATGAGTGAATGTGAAGAGTTATGAGGAGTCCAAAAGTACCTCTTGTAAGATGAAACCAAGGGTCATAAGAAATTGTATTAATGTGTATCATATGAATGAATAAAGCATCAGTGATCACACACTTTATCTATCCTCGTGCATTTTTGTGTGTGTGTTCTAAGTTCTAACAATTCCCTCCAAGAAAAGTTGCTCAACTCATCCATCCATAGCCAAATTATAAGAGAGAAAAATCGAATAAATTTCAGACCTCCGAAGGGATTTCTCCTCTAGCTTGAAGCATGAGAAAATGAGAGGAATTGCACCTCTATTTATAGAAGAGGTGCTCAACTTCCTTTATATTAAAATAATAATTTCCTAGGCTAAAATCTCCTAATATAGCCTATGGAGGGCAGAAAGGCCCCTTTTAAACAATTAAATAATCTAAAATAATACAATCTAGGGGCATTAATGCCACATGTATGAAAATTGAGGAGCATAAGCTCATAAATTTGACCCGCTTCTCCAAGTGAGGGGCACGAGGGGTGTTTTGGCATAACATCTAGCTTTCAAAGGCCCTTCAATGGTTCTCCAAAGCGTGTAGACATTTACCAACCTTCAAAATAGCCCATAACTCCTTCCAAATGGATATATGGGCTTCCAAGTTGCCATTTCATCATTTGATGTGTTTTCCAAGTTCTCTTCACCATGGAAAAGGGCTTCCAAAAGTGCATGTTCAGCCTCAAAACTTCAAATTGATGGATCTCTCCGGCCTTCCAAGGCACTTCCAATGCTATCCATATCCACCACTCAATCAAGCAAACTCCAAATGCCCTTCCAAGTAAGCAAAGGTGCATGCAACCTTCAAAATGTGAGTGAACACTCAAAGGAAGTGGGGGCGGTGGGGCTGTTTCCTCAAAAGAAGTCTGCAAGTCAAGTGTGAAACCCATGTATGGAAATCAATACAAGTACACCTGCCCAAGGTGGACAAACTAATCTTCCAAAATAGGTGCCTAGCCTCCAAAACCCTCAAAGATGAAACAAATCCACAATTTGTGCAAGGAGAAACCCTAAACTCTTCCTTCTTGTGGACATGATCTTCAAAGGTGACACTTAGTCTTCAAAACCCCAACCAGATCTTCATAGCATGCCAATTAGTGTGCCTATGAAATCTTTAATCAACAAAACACCCCAAACATTGAGGCTAGCTCGACAGTCTGAGTTCTTCTCTAATTCAGGTCGACTTATTAACCTAACTTGTTCTATTTTAAAACAAATCACACTAGTTTAAACTCACATATGAGTTGGCTCAGGCCAAATTTATATTTTAAATCAGTATGAATTATGTAAGTTGGCCTCACCTAACACTGATCCATAGGTCAGCTAAAACCAAGTAAACACACACACACACACACAAATATAATGACCTGTAACCCTTAACGAAATACAAGTGCTCTGAAATTATAGTATAGGTCAGAGGTATTGCAGGGTGTTAATTTTAGGCAACAATGGTATGTTTATGCTTTAGAGCAATTTTACTTAAATTTCTTAATTAGCCAATATCAGTATCCAGTTTAGCAATCACATCAACATGATAGTAAAATGCAGATAGAACATAAACATAAACAGTAGAAGACAAGCCAAGACAAAAGGAGACAAGATGTGGCACCAGCCAGGGACAAACCCCAATGTGGGGAAACCCTTGACTAAATCTTCTTTTAGTCTTCAATAGTTCAGCAGAGAGAGATAGTACAATTTACAAATATGATAATTTATAACGGCAGCAAACAAGCTCTAACCAGAAAAGTCAACGCTGGTCAATAGGGAAGATTTGACCCTTAGCAAATCGGTCATCTTTAGTCAACTTCAGCCTCCAAATAGCAAGATAAAACAACCCTCAAAATAGTCAAATTCAGCCCAGTCAAAGTCTGGTCAAATAGCCCACCTGTGGTTAGCCCTAGCTGCAGTCAATGCTAGTCAACAGTTAATGTTTAGCCTCGATTTCTGTGTCCAGAAATGCGGCCTGCCCAAACAAAGATAGCCCTCACAAAAATGTAGTCAAAGGAGGTCAACGCATGCTAGTCAACACTTGGTCAAACTGTCCAGAAATTCGTTCTCTTGAAATTTCAAACGTGTGGAGAGAGAGAGGTCCACAAATCCGTTCCCTATCAAAGAGGAGAGAGAGAGAGAAGTGTGAATATGAGTGTGTCCAAATGAGACTAAGGCATCATGTATTTATAGCAAACGTTGATGATGAATTGACGTGACTATTGGGCTTTTAAGCCTACATAAGTTTGCTGGCCGACCTTGACAATTTGTCCATAATCAAAATAAATTCATAACTTCATTTGTACATGTCAGAATTGGATGATCTTTAGATCAATCCTACACCTCTCGGAGAGAGGAATCCAAGAAAAATATCAGCTGTCATAAGTAAGATGACCCATGTGGAGTTCGGCTCTAGTTGCCAATTTTAACACTCCCTCTCAACTAGGGAGAACTCCATCTGCTAATCCATCTGCCAATCTGTACTATCTCTGCTATCAAAGCACTGCTCTACTCTGCGGAACTATCAAGAAGAAGAAGTGATCGAGAATGTATCATACCATTCTCTACTGACCCGAAGTCGGTCCCAATCAAAGGAGAGTCTGTCATACCACTCTTATTGACCCGAAGTCAGTTCCAATCAAAAGAGAGTGTCTCATACCACTCTTACTGACTCGAAGTTAGTTCCAATTGATCCCAGGTCAATTTTGATCATCCTAGCATAGGGAGTATGGTAGTACACAATGCGTCCATTGATAGTACTATGGTCCCTATCCTCATTTCCCTACTCATTGGCCAGATGAGAGGTACTTCCCATGAGTCCCAAACTGCATGGGTAGGATGTCTCAGTAGGAGAAGGATGAACCACTCACCCTATACACAACAAACCAGTTGGGGAACGCTGAACCACTCACCTTATGGTAGCTCATCGCTCCAAGAAGTACCCCAAGCCCCCCGGAGCTCTCAGAGCTCAATGCCCATCTCATACAAGACCCTCATAAGAGGGTCTCTCCACAACTCCAAGTCGTTCTCGGAAGGCCAAGAACTTGACCTTCCCCAGGGGCTTTGTCAGATACAGTGACCTGCTCATCAGTCCCAATGTGATGGAGCCTTATTGCTCCTCGTTGTTTATATCCTGGATAAAGTGTTACCTGATATCCATATGCTTGGAGTGATCATTAAACATGGGATTCTCTGATAATCGGATCCCACTCTGGTTGTCGTAGAGGATCACGGTGGTATTCAACACATGCCCAAACAACTCACTGAAGAGCTTCCTCAACTAGACAACTTCACAGGAGGCCATACTAGCAGCTATGTATTCGACTTTGGCAGTGCCCAAGGCAACTGATTTCTGCTTCCTGCTCATCCAGGATATCGAAGTAGAACCCAAGGAAAAACAACATCCAGAAGTGCTCTTGCGATACACCATACTGCCAGCCCAATCAACATTAGAATAACCATGCAACCTCACATCTTCGATAGTGTATCTCAGTCCATGAGTGGTTGTGCCCCAAAGATATCTCAGAAGATTCTTGGCACCAATCCAATGTATATGATGAGGCTCAACCATATATTGGCTCAATGTGTTAATTGCAAAACATATGTTCGGATGGGAGTTTACCAAGAACATCAGTGCTCCTACGAGTTGACGATACTCAAAATCATTTCCTAATTCAGGTCCAACAGCCCTACCACATAACTTATTAAAGTTAAGTTCCATTGGAGTAGTCACAGGCTTGCAGTCCACCATCCCAAATATTTCCAATATCTTCACAACATATTTTCCTTGAGAGAGGAAAATTTCACCTGGCTTTTGCCTAGACCTCCAACCTTAGGAAATAGTGCATCGGTCCTAGGTCCTTCATCTCAAATTTAGAAGCCAACTCCCTCTTACATTTGTGAATGAGAGGGTCTGCATCTGTCAGAAAGAGGTCATCCACATAAAGTACCAGAATGAGAGGTTTATCATTTTCAGCATTAAAGTAAAGGTTCGGATTAACTTCACTTCTAGTGAATCCCAACTTCATCAGATAGCTATCGATCCTCTCATACCAAGATCTGGATGCTTGCTTCAATCCATCGAGAGCTTTCTTCAACCTGCATACCTGAGATTCCCGGTCATGAAACTCAAACCCCTTGGGTTGTTACACATAGACTTCCTCTTTGATTGAACTATGCAAGAAAGAGGTCTTGACATCCATCTGATGTAAGTTCCATCCTTGCGAGGCAGCAAGGGCTATGATCGAGCAAATGGTGGTGTACGGGCAACAGGTGTAAATATCTCATCATAATCTACACCTTCCTATTGAGAGAAGCCTCGAGCAACAAAGCGAGCCTTGAACTTTTCTGCACCACCATCAACTCCATGCTTGATTTTGAAGAGCCACTTGGAGGTGACAACCGATTTGTCCTAGGGTCTAGGGACCACATCTCAGACATCATTCTTCATATTGTCCTAGGGTCTAGGGACCACATCTCAGACATCATTCTTCATAATTGACTCGTATTCTTCATTCATAGCATCCTTCTATACTTGATGCTTAACAGCTTCTTCGAATGATGAAGGCTCATTTTGAATGATAGTGCTCATGGTGGTCAAATGTCCTTGATACCTGTTCAAATTGCTTTCACGGAAAGTCCCCCTTGGTGCAATGTGTTTCTCAGCATCTTCGAGAGTCTCCCTAAGCCATGAGGGTCTCCTTTTGGAGGAGGAGGGCTCATGAGGAGGAGGATCAATAGGATCCATAGGTTCATCAATGTTAGGCATCGTTTTGTCCTCTTTTTCACCCTGATTTCCAGTGTCAGCTTCTTTGTCCTTCCTTAGGATAGGAAGGTTGTTGATCTTCCTGAGGGCCATATATTTGTCAAAGGTGACATCATGACTTATCTCACCTTCCTTTTGACCAGCCACATAAATTCTATATCCCTTGGAATTTTCACTATAGCCTACAAAGATTCTTTTCTTCCCAGATGCACCCAATTTGCTTCTTTTCTATTTTGACACATGAAAATATACATGACTTCCAAAAATTCTAAAATGAGAGACATCGGGTTTCTTACCAATGAATATTTATTCGGGAATCTTGGAGTCCAATGCTTGATGAGGGCATTAATTTTGAACATACACGATGGTATTTGCAGCTTCAGCAGATAGAAACTTCAGAAGGCCTTGATCATGAAGCATGGCACAAAGAACTTCTACAATAGAGCGATTCTTCCTTTCAGCCACACCATTTTGCTTGGGGGTGTATGGTGTTGTAGCCTCCCTCTTAATGCCAGCTTCTCTACAATAATCTTGGAATTCATTGGATTTGTACTCGGTCGCATTATCATTCCTCAATATCTTGATTTCTTCTTGAATTGGTTTTCGATCAAGGCTTTGAAATGTCGGATCCAGGTGAACACTTCATCCTTCTTCTTCAAGAAGTAGATCCAGGTCTTGTGAGAATAATCATCCGTAAAGGCGAGATAATATAAATATCCTCCCAAAGAGTTTACGGGCATCATACCAGATATGTTGGAGTGGATCAATTGCAATATATCTATGGTTTTGCTATTACTTGAGGGGAATGGTCCCCTTGTAAGTTTTCCTTTAGCACATCCTGGACATACACTTTCATGCTCTACTTTGAACTCGGGCATACTTGTCACCATCTGTCTCACATCGGGAAGGGCCTTATAATGAAGATGGGCAAACCTCTGGTGCCATAGTTCAGATTGTAGAGATGTGTCGCAAGACATGGCTCCCAATGGACTTCCTCTAAATTGATACAAAGTGTCAACCCTGAACCCAAGAGTAAAGGCATCTTTAAAATTTCTTTTCCAAACACGTACATTTCCATTGATGAATGCCACCTTGAATCCTCTGTCCTCCATGGTTGAAATGGACACTAGGTTCTTCTTGAGATCAGGTACATATAATACTTCTTGCAAATCAATAGTGTTACCTTGATTCCTTGGAGGGTTGACCATTTCCTTGATGTCCCACATTCCTTTTTCCTTTGCCATTGGACTTGCCATTCCTTTGATCGTTGTTGTTGAAGTTGCCCCTAGAATGACTGTGATCATCATCATGCTATGTGTCCCTTCTATTTGGACACTCCCTTACATAGTGGCCAAACTTATTGCAAACAAAGCACCTGCCCTTCCTTTCTCCCTTAGATCCAGGCTTTCCATGGAAATGACCTTTAGACCCTACATTATTTCTCCTTTTGGCATGAGCAGAGAATGTAGTGGGGTTGCTTCTATTAGAAGGCATTTCTTGCTCCACCATTCTTGTTTCTTCTCGAATGCATGTCGACATCAATTCTTCAAACCCTAGAATCTAAATACATACCACTCAGGTGGGAGTCCTCCAAGGGTGGTGAGAGTAAGTTCCCTTTCAGGAATGACTTCTCCAATCAAGAGTAGATCATTCTTGATCTCAATAATCCTCAAGAAATACGATTGAATATCCTTGTCCTTTCCCTTCTTAATATCCTTCAACTTATTCTTAAGAAATAGAATTTGATTAGCATTACTAACCTTGAATAGATTGACTAACCTGTCGTAGGCTTCCTTGGAGGTCTTCAATTCGGAGATGTAGGCCACCAGATGCTTGTTAATGGAATCCCTGATAATCTTCTTTGCTTTGACTTCAGCCCTATTGTACTTGGTCTTCGCAGCAGCCAGTGCATTTGAAGGAGGTTCAAGGATTTTACCTTGCACATAGTCCATCACTTCTTTTTCTTCCAAGGTCAAATCAAGAGACATCTTCCATCCATGATAGTCAGATTTATCATGGAGCTTGTCTTCAGTTAAGAAGTAGGATGAGGAACACATTGAACCTTTTGTCCTTGTCCAACTGTCTTTGGTGATTGCTCTTTCACTCTTGCTTGGGCTTTGTCTTCACCTCAGCTCTGATACCATGTTAATTTTAGGCAACAATGGTATGTTCTATGCTTTAGAGCAATTTTACTTCAGTTTCTTAATTAGCCCAATATCAATATCCAGTTTAGCAATCACATCAACATGACAGTAAAATGCAGATAGAACATAAACATAAATAGTAGAAGACAAGCCAAGACAAGAGGACACAAGATGTGGCACCAGCCAGGGGCAAACCCCAATGTGGGGAAACCCTTGATCAAATCTTCTTTTAGTCATCTATAATTTAGCAGAGAGAGATAGTACAATTTACAAATCTGATAATTTATAACAGCAGCAAAAGAGCCCTAATAAAAAAAGTCAACGTTGGTTAATAGGCAGATTTGACCCTTAGCAAATCGGTCAACTTCAGTCAACTTCAGCCTCCAAACAAGAAGATAAAATAACCCTCAAAACAATCAAATTTAGCTCAGTCAAAGTCTGGTCAAACAACCCACTTGCGGTCAACCCTAGCTGCAGCCAACACTGGTCAATAGTCAACATTTAGCCTCGATTTTTGTGCCTAGAAATGTGGCCTACCCAAACAGAGATATCCCTCACAAAAATGCGGTCAAAGGAGGTCAATGCATGCTTGTCAACACTTGGTCAAACTATCCAGAAATTAGGTCTCCTAAAATTTTGGACGTGTGGAGAGAGAGGCGCAGAAATCCGTACCCAACCAATGAGGAGAGAGAGAGAAGTGTGAAGATGAGCGTGTCCAAATGAGGCTAAGGCATCATGTATTTATAGCAAACGTTGAGGATGAATAGACGTGACTGTTGGGTTTCTTAGCCTACATAAGTTTGTTGGCCAACCTTGACGATTTGTACATAATCAAAATAAATTCATAACTTCATTTGTACATGTCAGAATTGGATGATATTTAGATCATTCCTACATTTCTCGGAGAGAGGAATCCAAGAAAAATATCAGCTGTCATAATTATAAATAAGATGACCCATGTGGAGTTTGGCCCTAGTTGCCAATTTTAACACAGGGAACTCTGTACGCATTGTTTACATCAGAATGTTACTCAGTTTGAAACATCCTGAGAAACAGTAAATAAGGCATTGGTACAATGAACAATCACTTCGCATGAACATTTTTTTTGTTTTACCAAAATGGCTAATTTGAAGATTTAAAGAGGAATGTGGAGGATTTGTATCAGGCCCAACAAAAACCTTCTCAGATGCTATATGAGATGAATTTATCTGTTGTGTGGAAGTTGTATAAGTGGTGCACTAATTTGGATCTGCATTTTCTGAATCTTTCTTCCTGGTTCATAGCTAGAAGAGGGCACTGGTGGTAATTATTACACTATGATTGAACTCTAGTGTCCTCACTTGAGCTCAAACCATATTACACTGATGCAATCTGTAACTATGTACATTAACTCTCAAAGGTTCTGAACCATTATTTTCTTCAATTATTCCATTCCAGCCTAGCGGAATAAGACACGTGGTCATTCGAACAGTAAGTGGTTTTGATATGCATCCTAATTCTACTGCATCAGCCACAAGCAACCCCCTTCAACGTCATTTGTCATATGCTGTTTCCTCTCATTCCTTTTTCTTGATAGAGTTGGTACTGCATTGACCAATGCACTTGATCACAACTTCAATAGATCCATAATGACGTCATACAATACTATTAAATCAAAGCCTTGACGCATATATCCATATGTTCTTATGGGACTGTTTTGTTGTTTTTATACCCACCAAGAGTAGAAAGGACCTGGCCTAAGGACCTCAAGGTCTTACCCAACAAAGGTGGGTAACAATACCTTCAAAGTTCAAAAGACAAAAAACGTTCATTAATTGAGTTGAAAAGTTGGCTAAATTTAATTTTTTTGTAATAAACAACGAAACAAAAAACTTTGAGATTACTTTACCTTAGGTTTAAGTAATAGCCAACAACATGTAAATGTCTATGGAGTTGTTTATTCCATCTATCATCAATGATTTTCCATAGAGAAAAATAGTTGTCTTTTATCATCATATGCTATTTTTATTGTCTCTTTCGCCTAATTCGTGGCCTCATACATAAACCCATGCTGAAATTATCACCATCCATCATTCACAACATTTTCACAAGGGCCTCATTGAATTGTACCACCTCTTTTTCCATTTTCCAAAATGATTTTTGAGAATTTTTGGCAACTATCTCTTTCACTTCAACATTTTTGCTCCATTGAGATGCATTCCACTCATCACAAGAACATATCTTCTGCAGGTTTGCTTTTTGACAGAGCATGCATTGTATTGTAAAAAAGTTTGTTGCAAATCATATAATAGCTGATTGAACAAACTCTTTGCCCCCATCGTTTTTCCTTAGAAGGTTCAAAACCTATGTGTGGTTGTAGATGTATTTAGTTATTCATTTGCTTGTTCACACGCTTCTTCATCCACACAATTTTGCCAATATCCTCAATCATGAGGTCAAAACAATGGGCTGCACATGGAATCTACCAAATGGTGGGGTGTTTTTGTTCCAATATCTTTCTCGCTACAATATAGTTGGAGGCTTTGTCCATGATGACTGTTACCCACCATTTTGTGGGTGATATCCCTATGAGAATTTTCTCCAAGATGGTCCTCAGCGGGTAGCCAACAACCCTTGCAGCCGCCAACTAGCTCGTTGTGTCGTTTCTCCCCCACTTGAGCCAGCCATGCGGTCCTTCAAGGTGGGCCTCTGGAACCTAAATGTAATCTTTGTCATTTGGTAATTGAGTATTGTAGTTTTCTTATCATGGACACTTTTGGGCATGGATTAATGGGGGGATTCGGCGGAAAGAGTTGTTGATTTGTGGTAGCATCAGATGTGCTCTAGCCATGAAAATTGATGGAGAGGCTAAGGCACATAAGATCTCCAGAATCCAGAAATCGTTTTGGGAAATTCCATCTGGTTCGAGAGATATTAAAATAATTAATATTTTTAATGGAGTACCTAAGTCTAAATTTAGGAAAATTAAAATATTAATGGGTGTTAATATAAAACTGGGTGAGAAGGTTCTAGATGACGAGGATCAAGCAAAATCTAATCTTAGCCATTGATAGGGACTTAATCTCGGCCGTTGAAGACTCAGCAGGAAAAGTATAAGAGGAGGCTTGAGGGTTAGGGGATCGATTTCAAAAGGAGAGTTGTAGGGTGGAGGAAGAGGGGGGATTAGCAGCAGTCAGGGAGCTCAAAAGAAGTGACGCAGGGGCTCTGAGAGACAGCGTAGATCAGAGAGACACAGGGATGACGCAAAGAGGGACTAGAGCTGCGCAGAGCCACATAGAATGACGTAGGGCTGACATAGTAGAGAAGGGAAGCTCTCTAGGGTGTTAGAAAGTCTCGGAGAAAAGTCTCAGGTGTTTTCTCCGAGTGTCTATGTAAATTTTTCTGTAAAAGCGATTGTTGATGAAGATTACTGAATCCCTCCTCTGCTGCACCAATTTTTCTTGCATTGGGTTTTTCTGGGGACAATTGTCCAAAAATAACTGTGTTGATGTGATTGATTCTTGTGCATATATTTGTTTCTGTATAATGATGTGATATTTGCAGTAGAATTTATTTTAGTATTTACTGAAGGGATCTCATAAATAACTTATTGGGAATAATAAGTAGGTGAAATAAATTAGTTGCTGCAGTAATAGAATTTCTGTTTAGAAATTTTCACATGGTATCAGAGCAAAGATTCGGCGATAGGAAGGGAAAATCAGTTATGGGTCAAGAGCATGATGCAGAAGCATCCACTCAAGGAGAATCGTGCATATTTTTAGAAGAATGCACAAGAGACAGAAATTCTGATTATTCTATATTGGCTTCCAGATTGGAAGAAGAAGTTGCTTGCGTAGCAAGCTTTGCCTCCTCAGAGGTTTGGTATATAGATGGTGGAGCTTCCTGGCATATGACAGGAATCCGAGAATGTTTTTTAGATTATTAGGAAGAAAGAATGAATTTTCAGATCACCATGGGGAATAAGGCAAAGTGTACCCCAGTAGGGAAAGGTACTATAGTTTTTCAAACAGAAACAAGAGAGCGGTTTCGAGCTACCGATGTGCTGCATGTGCTAGGATTGGGGATGAACTTACTTTCTGTATCTCAACTTCAAAACAAGGGCTATGACATTTTCTTCATTAAGGAGAAAGTATATGTCAAACACCCGAGTGGGAAAAAGAAGGTTCAGATCAAAATCAGAAGTAACACGTTGTACAAGTTGCAGTTAGAATCACCAATGGCACTGATAGGCAGTAATGGAGACAAGGATTTGAATGAACTATGGCACAAAAGAATGGAACATTTGCACCATGGGGCTCTAAGAATTCTCAGAAAAACTGTAACAGGAGTTCCAGATCTTAGTACTGAACGAGATGATGTATGCAGAGGGTGTTCTCTGGGCAAGTATGCCAAAACAACGTTTCCAAGAAGTAACAATAGGGCCAAGAGTGTACTAGGATTAATACACTCAGATATCTGCGGACCGATGTCCACAAAAGCTCTTAGTGGTGCCAAATACTTCGTCACCTTCATTGATGACCATTCCAGGAAGACTTGGATCTACTTTCTGAAAACCAAAGATGAGGTTTTTGGTCGATTCAAAGAGTTAAAGGCTCTAGTGGAGAATTTGACAGGAAAGAAGATAAAAGAGTTGCACTCAGACAATGGTGGAGAGTATGTTGACAAGGAATTCACCGATTTTTGCGCTAGGAAGAGCATCAAAAGAGAGTGGACAACTCCCTACAATCCGGAGCATAATGGAGTAGCAGAAAGGAAAAACAGGACTATTGTGGAAGCAGCTAGGGCAATGATGTATGATTAGGATATGCCAAAATTCATGTGGGCAGAAGCATGCAACACAACAGTCTATGTCTAGAATAGAACTCCTCATAGGGCATCGGGCAAGATTACTCCAGAGAATGTCTTCATTAGAAAGACACCTGAAGTTAGTCATTTTAGGATATTTGGGAGTTTAGCATATCGCCGTATACCCGAGGAGAAGAGGAAGAAGTTAGATCAAACTACAGAGAAATGATATCTTGTGGGATAACGAGAATGCTAAGGCATATAGAGTCTATCTTCCAGGGAGTAGGAAGGTAGTAGTTCAATGATATGTAAAGTTCATGGAAGATAGAGCTTTCAGAAAATCTCGAGAAATGCCTTTCGAGGAGCAATCAAAAGTGAGCTGTTGGTCAAGCCACTTCAACCTACGGAAGCTAGTACCAGAAATTCTCCTTCAGAACAGGGGGAATCATAGGAAGAGGAAGAGCTGATAGATGCACTTACTACCAGAGGAAGAACGATCCAGGAACTCCGACAGATTTTATGGGATGCAGAAGAATTCATTGGTGCACCTAGGAATAATGAAAGGGACCGAATCCAGCCATACAGATACTAGGCCTTAGTAGCTCAGGTTGGGGAACCCTCCAGTTTTCAGGAGGCCGTTCAACATCAAGTATGGGTGGATGCGATGGTGGAGGAATACAACTTTATAATGGTGAATGATGTCCGGGAAGTGGTGCCTAGGCCTCAGGACAGATCATTGGTAGGTTCAAGATGGATCTACAAGATCAAATACGCTGCAGACAGTAGTGTGGAGAAATACAAAGCTAGGTTTGTGGAAAAGGGGTATGCTCAAAAGGAAGGAATAGACTACGAAGAGACCTTCGCCCTAGTAGCTAGGTATACATCTATTAGAACTGTGATACCTCTTGCAACACAGATGGGGTGGGAGATTCATCAGATGGATGTTAAGACGACATTCTTGAATGGGGTAATAGAAGAGGAAGTGTACATTGAACAACCAGAAGGCTTTGAGACACATGAGAAGAAATCTCATTTATGCAGATTAAAGAAAGCCTTGTATGGGCTTAAACAAGCACCTAGAGCATGGTATGGTGGAATTGATATCTACTTGTAGAAGATGGGGTTCGTCAAGAGTGATGCAGATCCCAATATCTACTATTTAGTTGTAGAGAATGAGTCTCTAGTCCTAGTATTATATGTGGATGATCTATTCCTGATAGGATCATCCAAGGTCATCAAGGACTGCAAGAAGAATCTAGCCACAGAATTCGACATGAAGGATTTGGGACAAATGCTTTATTTCCTGGGGTTGGAAGTTTGGTAGCAAAAGGGTGAAATCTTTCTTGGACAAGAGAGATATGCTACATAAATCCTGAAGAGATTCAGGATGCAGGATTGTAGGCCTATGGATACTCCAATGATCACCAATTGGAAGAAAATTGATGCATCAAAAGATAAAGATGTTGATCCCACCTTGTACAGGCAACTCATAGGATCCCTGATGTATCTGGTCAATACTAGGCCAGACATTTGTTACGCTTTCAGCACCCTCGTCAGTTTATGGTGGAACCTAAGAGAGTGCATTGGGCAGCAGCCAAACATGTTCTCAGGTATGTACAAGGAACAATCGAGCATGGACTATTGTACACCAGAGGTAATGACATCAGGTTGAGTGGGTTCATTGACGCAGATTGGGCTGGAAGTTCAGTAGATCGGAAAAGTACCACTGGGTACTGTTTCAACATTGGATTGGGGATGACTTCCTAGTGCAGTAGGGAACAAAAATCCGTAGCTCTGAGCTCAACTGAAGCAGAATATATGGCCGCTAGCACAACTTCATCCGAAGCCATATGGCTTAGAAAATTGCTTGTGAACCTATTTAGTAGAAGGATGGATGTGGCCAAGATCATGTGTGATAATCAAAGTTGTATCAAGCTCTCTGAGAATCCAATATTTCATGATCAGTCGAAGCACATTGATATCAGGGGTCACTTTGTCAGAGACTGTGTCCAACAAGGAGCAGTATAGTTGAGCTACACTCCTATAGAAGAATAGGTGGCAGACATCCTCACCAAGGCCCTAGGAAGAACAAAGTTCATTTATTTCAGGGAGAAGATGGGGATGGTAAAGAATCCATTTCAGTAGCAGAAATGGATAAGTGTCAGGTGTTGTAGTGCAACAGTTAGTAGTTCTATGGGCAGCATGGGCAACATATGGAGATGGAGCTGCAGTACAGATGTAGCAATAGCAGTGTCATAGGCAGCAATACAGAAAAGCAACAATGCAGATGGTGTGAGGTATCAGGGCAAGCATCAACATAGGTACCGGTGCGGAAGGATCAGTGTGATGTTTCAGTGATGGAGCATTACTAGAGCACATTCCTCGCTGAGAGGGAGTGTTGATTTGTGGTAGCATCAGATGTGCTCTAGCCATGAAAATTGGTGGAGAGGCTAAGGAACATAAGATCTCTAGAACCTAGGAATCGTTTTGGGAAATTCTATCCGGTTGGAGAGATATTAAAATAATTAATATTTTTAATGGAGTTCCTAAGTCTAAACTTAGGAAAGTTAAAATATTAATGGGTATTAATATAAAACTGGGTGAGAAGGTTCTAAATGATGAGGATCAAGCCAAATCTAATCTTAGCCGTTGATTGGGGACTTAATCTCGGCCGTTGAAGATTCAACAGAGAAAGTATAAGAGGAGGCTTGAGGGTCAGTTGGAGACACCATCAAATACTCAATATCTCAAGGAAAATCGATTCTCAAAGAGGAGATCGATTTCAGAGGGAGAGTTGTAGGGTGGAGGAAAAGGGCGATTAGCAGTAGTCAGGGAGCTTAGAAGAAATGATGCAGGGACTCTGAGAGAGTGCAGAGGGAGACGCAGATCAGAGAGACACAAGGATGACACAGAGAGGGACCAGAGCTGCGCAGAGCCATGTAGAATGACGCAGGGTTGACGCAGTAGAGAAGGGAAGCTCTCTAGGGTGTCAGAAAGTCTCAGAGAAAAGTCTCAGGCGTTTTCTCCCAGTGTCTGTAAATTTTTTAGTAAAAGTGATTGTTGTTGAAGATTAATAAAACCCTCCTCTGCTGCACCGATTTTCCCGCATTGGTTTTTTCCGGGGACAATTGTCCAAAAATAATTGTGTTGATGTGATTGATTCTTGTGCATATATTTGTTTTTGTATAATGATGTGATATCTGTAGTAGAATTTATTTTAATATTTACTAAAGGGATTTCAAAAATAACTTATTGGGAATAATAAGTAGGCAAAATAAATCAGTTGTTGCAGTAATAGAATTTCTGTTTAGAAATTTTCACAAGAGTGCGCTAGGTCTGTGCTTCTGCCCCCTAGACCTCTTTTGGATGTTACCCTTGGATCTTAGTCCTGTGGGATCTCTTTTACGGACTTTTGGGTTTTAGGGTGGTATTACTTACATGGGAAATCCCGATTTTGGTTGCGTGGTCCCGCTCCCACATCCACATACATTACTCCCCTTCCATTCATTATTCTTCTCACCTGGGTCCACATTTCCCCATTGGGTCCACATAGGGTTGGCCTCCCCTTCCCCTTGCCCACACCATAGGTCGGGCTTGAGACGATGCCTCGGAGGTTGATGCAGTGGAAAAGAAAAGGAAAAGCATAATTGACCACATCCAATAGGAAAATGTACCACAAAATGCAAAAGATGGTAGGGACAAACACATTTAGCACATGGGCAAAAGCCAAATGCATGAGCTCTACCCCATACCCATGGCCATCACCCTGGTTCCTATAGGCCCTAGATGAGCCTCCTTTATCATTCTGGAACCCATGATTATCCAACCGCTGGTGGGAAATGAACCGCTCTACCTTAAAAGGGGTATCCACTGCTATACCTTACACATCATGCTCTTATTCTTTGAGCCCCGAGCAGTTATTCAAAGAAAAATCATAAAAGACAAAAGGCATATAAAGAAGGGTGGAAAAATCAAGGCTGGGGTATCTCGTGTGCCACGATTGCTCCCTCCTATTCATTATAGACCCAAGTGTGGGATTTTCTTTATTAGCTTCCCTACCCAGGATTTCCCTTCTCATTCCCTATTCCATTCATCTCTTTATCACATGCCACCACCATTTAAAGGATGTACCTTGGACATACTATCCCCTCTAAAGGTAGAAACCACCCAATAAGATACTTGGTCAACCCCCTTTGGAGCTTGGACACATTAGCACACGCCAGAGTCCACTATGGAAGGGCATGCCATTATGAAATGCCCACATGTTGTCTGTGGTTTGTAAGCTCCTTAACTCGATTCCATTAAATAATTGGTTGTACTTGAAGGCTAGGGGATGCATTGGATCTTATGCAAGATTGCAGATGGTCTCCATTTTGGGTTTGGTCTCCCTATACGAGGTCCTAACTTTCCAGAGAGCTACATTGGCACATGTAGGGGGTGTGTAGAGAGCCATGGGCCTCCAAAGCAGTAGACAACATTCCATGGATCCACAGTGATATTCAGAGATTGCCCGAGATTCACTTATTAGATGAGGAAGATGCACCTGGTTCACCATGCCTAGCCGACCCCATAGTTGTACCATGCACTTAGCAGATGACCCAAGACCTGTATGCTGATGTGGCATCACTTACACCATCATTTGAGCTTTTACAGATGGTTTACAGGCATCTTCGATCTATTTGGAGACCCATGAGGTTACTTGTGTGCCCCCGCACCCATCGGGAGCACCACAGGTTTTATTATTTGGAGAATAAGGGGCCAACCCCTTGTCCACTACTTTTGGGAGTCCTATTCATCCTTATGGCACTTATGGACTTCATCAAGCTTCTTAGAAGGCCCAACGACATGTATTATTGATCATTCGACCTCTTGAGAGGCTTATTCTTTTGTTTATGAGCTAGTTTGGTGGGCTTGTCACTCAAAGTTAGTTATTTTGCACATTATTTTATTCTAGGGGCTAATGTAGGCCTAATTAGCTAAATCGAACTCATTAGAAGTGTATAAATACAAGTTATGTGAATTCATTTTAGCATCATCACTTGGATTGGACTCGTATCTTCCTTGAAAATTTCGCTATCCTTCTTGGAGGACGAATTTTGGAGCATGGAATGAATTTTGATGTTTGGATTACTTTCTCTTGTATTGGAGCTTCTTGATTGGAAAATTCTAGGTGGCTGGATATACTCTTAATACATGTAAGTGAAATTTAATGCTATTTTCTTTTGTATTTTTGTCACATATATTGTTGCTGGGATTTTGCTATACTAGGGCTAATTTATTGCATCCATTTATGTGAAGTTGTGGAAATTTGGTTTCTAGATAGTGATGCTTCATGTATGGGCCATGTATTATGAATGAATGTTCCTAGAGACGCTTCTTCATTGAAATTCATCTTGATTAGCTATCAATTTGCAAAATGAAGTATAAAGTTCATGAAGCTGCTTTTGCTACTGCCCTAATGCTATGCGAAGTTGTCTTTGAGTCCTCCTTGACATAGAAAATTCAATGTCCATAGTCATAATTACTCTTGACTCCAAATCTCCCCAAAGGATTAGACATTGGTCCACCATAAGGTGATCACCTTAAACCTTATCTCTTCTCCTCCCTCTTCTTTTCTAGGCCTAGTTCAGTAGGTCACCTAGGGAATCACTTATCTCACAATCTAGCCATCCAAATACTTCGATTTTTGGTCCACAACTGCGCTGGAGTTTGCTCTAGAGGCCGTCCAAATTTCAAGCAAATCTTATGGTGGGATCTCATGATATTGCAAGCCCTAACACGGGGACTGTTTCTTGCCCTAGGTTTCCCTTGGCTAGAAACCTCACTGGGATCATTGCAGTACCTTTCATTGAAAATTCCTTCCTTGATCCCCTTTTCCTTTTTGATTAGGTCAAGCACATCATTGGTTGCTTAACCCCATTCCCTTGACCTAACCTCGGGTCGGCTTGGTCCTGTGTGGTCCCACAACTTATTGGAGCCAATTTCACAAAGACCACTTGGAAGCCAAGTTTCTTACAAGGATTTTAGGAGCTAAGAATCTTCTTGACAAGTCATATACTCAAACTCTAGCCCTAGAATTCCGTTAAGCCCTTCCTAGAGAGCCTTTGATCTTATTTTTCAATGCAAGCAAGTCGTATATCTGAGCCTCTCTTGTGAATAGGCTTTTAGGATTGCCGCTCATCCTATCGTTGATTCATTCAATTCTGTGATCCTTATTATAACGGGTTTCCTCCCATTAGTGAAAAAACGTAAAGAGTAGGGAGCCTTAGCCGAGGTGACAATGGGTTGTTGCTCCATTGCTACCCTTGACCTAGCGATAGCCCTTCAAGGATCCCCTTTTAGGAATCCTGCTAGTTTGAGTGGTAACATTTCTGGTGCCGTTGTTGGGGACATGAAACATGTGTTTTGTTCCCCATACAACATATTTCCATAACATTATTGGCGACTCCATTGGAAGAACGAAGCCCTAGTTCTTCATTGAACTTTAAGGTTGTTGCTTGTAGGGTGAAGCAAGCATTTTTCAAGGCATCTTTAAATTCACCTTGCTGACTCCTACATACTTTTCATGTATATCTCAAATAGGTTGTCTTTCTTTGATAAATTTCCTGCTTTGGACATTGCTAGCATCCTTGGGCAACCTAATCATGTCACGAGAAGCATGTTACGTGGGGTTCCAGTGTTTGATGGTGATCCACTCTCCGTAATTAGCCATGTAGGAAGATTTAATGCACATGCTTCAAGAGAGGAGGTTGTTCACCAAGATGTCCTTATGTTGTTGTTCATGGGATCTCTTGGTGGTCATAACTCATGGCTGCATGATCATGAACCTAAGAACATCTCATCTATTGAGGAGTTCGTTGATGGCTTTCTTAGACATTTTGAAGTATGCCCCACATTAAGCATCCAAGAGGAAGCCTTCATTGACTATCATCAGGACATTGAGAATCTAAGTAACGAGTAGGAAGACAAGTCCTCCTCGGGTCCACATGACAAAAAGAATAATTTTGAGAACACATGCTGGGAAGAATGAAGTTGAGACCAACCTTACCTTTCTTGAGGATTTTACTCCTGATGATTCTCCTTTTGAGAACCTTGAGGAAGGTGATCCCATTTGCCCCTTAGAAGATGACATTGGAGATTACTTCCATATTGAAAAAGAGAAATGGGAAATTGTTGGTCCTCAATTTGATTGTGCTCCCATTTATGACATTGACAAGGAGGATGAGGCTGAAATTGGTCCTCCCTTTTCTCTTAGGTATTTTTTATGATGACATATCCATTGATGCCCTTGGGAAGGAGAAATTTTATTTTCTCTTGCATAAAGAGGGGCAGTTGGAAGTGATCAATTTTCCTGTTAGGAGAGGCCCAATCTTTGATACTAAGGAAGTTGGTAAGGCTCCTACCTCTCCTATGTATGATGCTATATTCAAATCCCCTGAGCCTTACGATTTTGGGAAAGAAAAACATGTTGGATACAAAACTCCACCCCGCCCCCCCCCCCCGCCCCCCCCCCCCCCCCCCCCCCCCCCCCCCACCTATTTTCCTTCCCCTCTTGTTCATCATTATGAAAGTGATTCCCGCACTTGTTCTCATATGATCTCAAGTGACCTCGATCCCTTTCCCCTTTCTGAGTATAGTATCAAGGAAGAGCCCCTCATTGAATATTCATTATCTCCTTGGGCACCCCCTCAGGATCATGGTCAATCTATAATTGCCCCTTTCTAGTGTGATCATCATGGGTAGCCTACTTGTACCTCTCCATCTCATCAGTCTCCCTTCCCTACTAATCATAACTTGTAGAGGCCATGAAATATGACATAAATAATAAGGACCATAATAATATGCTCGAGGTTGCCATCCATCAAAAGTTTATAAGCCTAGTCATTGACATCTCTATATTTTGGTTAGAAGAGAGGATCTCATGGACTAGATTACATCCTTTTCTTACCTCTTCTCACATGATTATTTGTGTGTTGGCATGCTGTTAAATTTGGCAACTAGGGCCAAACATCACTTTGGACAACGCTTATGAGGTAGCTGATATTTTTCTTGGATTCCTCTTTCGGAGAGGTGTAGGATTGATCTAAATATCATCCCATTCTGACATGTACAAATGAAGTTATGAATTTATTTTGATTATGGACAAATTGTCAAAGTCGACCAATCATCAAATTAGCGTCCTCTAGCCTTCAACGTTGCATATAAATACAAGGTGCCTCCTCATTTTGGCATCTTATCTCATTCATCTTTCTTTCTCTCAACTTGATTGGGTATGGATTTCTGGGCCTCTCTCTCTCCACACATGCGAAAGGAAGACTATCTTTTCTAGCTGCTACGTTGACCAGATTTGACCCAAATTTTAGGAGGTTGATTTTGACCAGCGTTGACCCTGTTTGACTTCGGTTTTGTGAGGGAGACTTTTGTTTGGGCATGCTGCTATTTTGGGCACAAAAATCGAGGCAGTTTGATCCCTGCGTTGGCTGCCCTAATTTAGGTTGTTGCGTTGACTTTTGTTGACCAGATTTGATTGGTTATTTTCGGACTGTTTTGGGCTGCATTATCTCACTGTTGGAGGCTGAGTTGACCAAGGTTGAGCCCTGTTAACCAGCGTTGACTTTCTCGTTAGGGCTTTTTGTTTCTGCTGTTTTGATTGATCAGTTTGGGCAAGTGAATATTGTAAATCGTACTCTCTCTTTCCTGAACTTTTGAAATTATAAGAAGAATTGATCAAGGGTTTCCCCACACTGGGGTTTGTCCCTGGCTAGTGCCATATCTTGTGTCCTGTTGTGTTGGCTTGTATTTTACTGTTATTGTTTATGTTCTATCTGCATTTTACTATCATGTTGATGTGATCGCTATACTGGATATGATATTGGGCTAATAAAGAAAATTGAAGTAAAATTGGTCTAAGCATAGAACATACCATTGTTAACTTAAAATTAACATGGTATCGGAGCTAAGGTGAAGACAAAGCCCACACAAGAGTGAAAAGCAATCACTAAGAGGAGCAATCACTGATCAAGAACAAGTCTCAATGGCCTCCACATCCTACTTCAAGTCTAATGATAAGCTCCATGATAAGTTTGATTATCATGCATGGAAGATGTCATGGATTATGTGCAGGGAAAGATTCCGGAACCTCCTTCAAATGCACCGGCTGCTGCTAAGACAAAGTACAAGAAGGGTGAAGTCAAAGCCAAGAAGATCATCAGGGATTCTATTCATAAGCACTTAGTTGCTTACATCTTCGATTTGAATACATCAAAGGAGATATATGACAGGTTGGTTGGCATGTTCAAATCTAGCAATGCAAATCAAATTCTTTTGCTCAAGAACAAGTTGAAGGATATAAAGAAGGGGAAAGGTGAGGATATTCAATCCTACTTCATGAGGATTACCGAGATAAAAAATGATCTTCTTTTGATTGGTGAAGCTATTGTTGATAGGGAGCTCACTCTCATTGCCCTTGGAGGTCTTCCTCCTGAATGGCTTGTGTTCAACACTACTATTCTCAATAACGACAGAATTCCAGGTTTTGAAGAATTGCTGACTAGATGTTCTCAAGAAGAAACAAAGATGATGATGGAATTGGAGATGCCCTCAAATAGGAATAATCCTACTGCATTCTTCGCTCATGCCAAGAGGAAGAACAATGCATGTTCAAAGAAGCAAAGTCAAGGAAGTCAAGGATTCAAAAATGGAAGGAAGGGAAGATGCTTCATTTGCAACAAGTTTGGTCACTATGCCAGGGAGTGTCCAACTAGAAGGGACACATCTCATGATGACGATCACAATCATTCCAGGGGCAACAACAACAATCAAAGGAATGGCAGGTTCAACAACAAAGGGAAAAGGAATGCTTCTGCTACTCAACTTGGAAATGATCGAGCTTCTAAAAGAACAAGAAACTCCAGGTATGATGAGTATAATGTTGTAAATTATAAGAAAAAGGAATTTATCTTAGATCTGCCCTCTCTATTGCCTCTCTTCCGGATACTTTGGGAAATTGGTTGATTGATAGTGGTGCCTCAAGGCACTTCACCAGGTACAAGGAAGCTCTTTCAAATCTGATAGAGAAGGATACAAATTTGGAAATTATACTTGGAGACAATGCCACCTATCTCGTGAAGGGAGTTGGGAATGTCACCCTTCAATAGAATCAAGGTAACACCTTTCATCTGCAAGAGGTATTATATGTACCTGATCTAAAGAAGAATCTAGTGTCTATCTCGACGATGGAAGACAAAGGATTCAAGGTGGCATTCATCAATGGAAAGGTACGTGTGTGGAAAAGAAATTTCAAAGAAGCATTTACTCTTGGATTCAGGGTTGACAATTTATATCAAGTTGGAGGAAGTCTACTAGGAGCCATGTCTTGCGATACATCTCTTCAATCCGAACTATGGCACCAGAGGTTTGCTCATCTTCACTATAAGGCTCTACTCGATGCAAGGAAGATGGTTACAAGTATGCCCAAATTTAAAATAGAGCATGAAGGTGTATGTTAGGGATGTGCTGAGGGAAAACATACAAGGGGACCATTCCCCTCAAGTGATAGCAAGACCACATACATTTTGCAATTGGTTCATTCTGATCTATCCAGTATGTTGCCTGTGACATCATTAGGAGGATATTTATATTATGTTGTCTTTGTGGATGACTTCTCTCGCAAAACTTGAATATATTTCTTGAAGAAGAAGGACGAAATATTCTCATGGTTCTGTACCTTTAAAGCCTTGGTGGAAAATCAAACAGGGAAGAAGATCAAGATATTGAGGAATGATAATGGAACCGAGTATGAGTCAAATGAATTCAATGACTATTGTAGGGAAGATGACATTAAGAGGGAGACTACTACTACATATACTCCCGAGCAAAATGCTGTTGCTGAAAGGAAGAATCGTTCCATTATAGAAGGCACCCGTGCCATGCTTCATGATCAAGGACTTGCAAAGTTCCTATGGGGAGAAGCTGCCAACACTATTGTGTACATTCAAAATCGATGCACTCATCAAGCATTGGACTCCAAAACTCCCAAAGAAGTTTTCACCGGTAAGAAACTTGATGTTTCTCATTTTAGAATTTTTGGTAGTCCCGTATACTTTCATGTGCCGAAAGAAAAGAGAAGTAAATTGGAGACATCTGGGAAGAAAGGAACTTTTGTGGGCTACAATGAAACTTCTAAGGCATATAGAATCTATGTGTCTGGTCAAAGAGAAGTAGAGTTGAGTCATGATGTCACCTTCGATGAGGATGCTGCCCTAAGGAAGATTAGCAACCTTCCAATTCCAAAGAAGGACAAAGAAGCAGATGCAGGAAATCAGGGAGATTCGCAGGATGAGTCGATGGCTGATGTTGAAGAACCAATGGATCCCATTGATCTTCCTCCTCATGAGCCCTCCTCCTCAAAAAGGAGATCCTCATGGCTGAGGGAAACTCTCGAAGATGTCGAGAGACATGTTACACTAAGGGGGCATTTCGTGAAAGCAAGAAGCCTAATAGGTACCAAGGGTACTTAACTGCGATGCGCACCATTATTCAGTCTGAACCTTGCTCATTCAAAGAATCTGTGAAGCAACAAGTATGGAAGGATGCTATGAACGAAGAGTACGAGTCAATTATGAAGAATGATGTTTGGGATGTGGTCCTTGGAACAAATTTGTTGTCACCTCTAAATGGCTCTATAAGATCAACCATGGTGCTGATGGAAGTGCTAAGAAGTTCAAGGCCAGATTTGTTGCTTGAGGCTTCTCTCAAAAGGAAGGTGCAGATTATGATGAGATATTTGCACCTGTTGCTCGCTACACCACCATCCGTTCAATTATAGCCCTTGCTACCTCGCAAGGATGGAATCTAGACCAAATGGATGTTCAGATTGCTTTCTTGCATGGTTCACTTAAGAAGGAAGTCTATGTGGAACAACTTGAAGGGTTTGAAGTTCAAGATCGTCAAACACATGTATGCAGGTTGAAGAAAGCCCTCTACGGGTTGAAGCAAGCACCCTGGGCTTGGTATGAGAGGATCGATAATTATCTGATGAAGTTGAGATTTACAAGAAGTGAAGCTATTCGAACCTTTACTTTAAGGTTGAGAATGATAGACCTCTCATCTTGGTACTCTATGTGTACGATCTGTTTCTAACAGGTGCATACCCTCTTATTCATCAATGTAAGAGCAATGTTTTAAAACTCGGACTCTGACTCGGACTCGGCCGAGTGTCAACTCTGACTCGGTATCGACTCGGTCGGCTCGATTTCAATGACTCGGTTGTTGTAAAAAATACATTAAATATCTATTTTTTTTATTAAAAAACATAATTTTAAAGATTTTCATTCATGTTTCCAAACACACAACATTAGAATATAGATAGAAGACAACATATGGTCAAAGTAGGCTCATGAATATATCCATTATATCAAAATGGCACCCAGTGCACTGTCCAATACATACATGATGATGATACAGAGATCAAAACAAAAACACATAACCAAGGAGGCTAGAAATGGCGTTATCCTCCAAAATAGATTGTAAGTCATCAAGGAACTAATACAAGGGTCCAAGAGTGTTCCTCACTCCAAGAAAGTCCCAAAGTGCATGTGTACATCTTCAAAAGGTGCATCCTCCACCATGATGTCATCTAGGAGAGACCCCATGTCACCCTTTTCAAGCATGTGAGTGACATGGCACCCCTAAGGGTAAGCATTGGCATCAAAGAGGGATGTGCTAGCCCTCCTAAGTCATCTCAATGATAACCATCCTCATTTGTGCTTTGGAAGAAGGCACCATCCACCAAGATAGGGTCAAGGCTAGCCGAGGGGCATCTTCAGTCCATTTGGGCATATCATCAAATAGTCCAATGTCCAAGCTTTTAAGTTTAGTGTTTTAGCATTTGGAGGCTCATCAAGGGGTGTAGCATCACGTGGAATCAACTCAAGGCTCGATTCTCATCTTTGGAGGGCCAAGGTTGGGGCCACAAAGTTAGGTTTGCTTTAAAAAAGGGGCAAAGAACCTATTGGAAGGTTTTGAAGAAGAATGAAGCTATCCCTTAAGGAATCTCTATTACATATGTGATACCGCCTAAACAAACTCTCAGGATCAAGCGAGATAAACTTATTTAAGGACAAACAACCATTAAAGTATCATTGTGAAAACCTTGGAGTCCCCCAAAAGAAAAAAAATTAAAAAAAAATCGTTGTTTTTTAATTCACGGGCTACTGTCATCCAACCCAGCAGAGTAGGCTCGGACTTGGCCGAGCCGGCTGGGTTATTACTGAGCCGGCCGAGTTGTTAGACAACTTGACTGGCTTGGTAATAACCTGGCCTGCCGAATCGGTTCACTAGCCGAGTCGACTCGGTGAGGCCTTGACTCGGACCAACTCGGCCGAATCAGTTTCGAGCCAGCCGAATCTTAAAACACTGTGTGAGAGAGAGTTGGTTTCCGAATTTGATATGAAGGACCTACGACTAATGCATTACTTCCTAGGGTTGGAGGTTTGGCGAAAGCCAGGGGAGATTTTCCTTTCTCAAGGAAAATATGTTGTGAAGCTACTTGAAAAGTTTGGGATGGTGCACTGCAAGTCCATGACTACTGCGATTGAACTTAACTTCAAGAAGTTATGCAAGTGCTGTCGGGCCTGATTTGGAAAATCCTTCTGAGTATCGTCAACTGATAGGGGCCCTGATGGTCTTGGTGAAATCCCATCTGGACATATGTTTTACAGTGAACACATGGAGTTAGTTTATGGTCGAGCCTCATCATATACATTGGATTGTTGCCAAGAATATCTTGAGATATCTCTAGGGCACAATCACTTATGGACTGAGATACACTGCCAGGAATGTGAGGCTCCATGGTTACTCTGATGCAGACTAGGCTGGCAGTGTGGTGGATCGCAAAAGCACATCAGGATGGTGCTTCTCTCTAGGTTTTGCTTCAATATCATGGATGAGCAGGAAGCAAAAGTCGGTTGCTTTAAGCACCACTGAGGCTGAATACATTGCTGCTAGTTTGGCGTCCTGTGAAGCTGTCTGGTTGAGGAAGATCTTTAGTGCGTTGTTTGGACATGTGCTGGATACCACTGCGATCTTCTGTGACAACCAGAGTGGGATTCGTTTATCTGAGAATCCCGTGTTTCATGTTCGCACCACGCATATTGATATCAGGTACCACTTTATCCAGTATTTGGTACAACAGGGAGCAATAAGGCTCCATCATATTGGGACCGATGAGCAGGTCCTCGATATTCTTACGAAGCCCCTTGGGAAGGTCAAATTCTTAACCTTCTGTGAACGACTTGGAGTCGTGGAGAGACCCTCTTATGAGGGTCTTGTATGAGATGGATAGTGAGCTTTGGGAGCTTCGAGGGGCTTGGGGTACTACTTGGAGCCATGAGCAACCAGAGGGTGACTCACCCTCCCTTAGTGGTGCATTGTGTACAGGGTGAATTGTTCACCTTCCCCTGTGATACCCCATGGTGGCATATGAATAGGCTGAGTGGTTCACCCTCCCCTATGGCATGTGAGTTAGATGAATGGTTCACCTTCTCCTGCCGACACATCCTACCCATGCAGTCTGTGACTCATGGGAAGTACCTCTCATATGGCCAATGAGTAGGGAAATGAGGATAGGGACCATAGTACTATTGATGGACGCATCGTGTGCTACCGTACTCCCTATGCTAGGATGTTGATATTGATCTGGGATCAATGGAAACTGACTACGGGTCAGTTAAGAGTGGTATGACACACTCTCTGTTGTTGGAGACTGACTTCAGGTGAGTGGAGAATGGTATGATAAATTCTCGATCATTTCTTCTTTTTTCATGGTTCAGCAGAGCATAGCAGTGCAATGACAGGTATGGTACGGATTGTTAGACAGTTTGGTAGGTGATGTTCTCCCTTGTTGAGAGGGCGTGTTAAATCTGACAACTAGGGCCAAACATCACTTTGGACAGTTCTTATGGGACAACAGATATTTTTCTTAGATTCCTCTTTCCGAGAGGTGTAGGATTGATCTAAAGATCATCCCATTTTGACATGTACAAATGAATTTATGAATTTATTTTGATTATGGACAAATTGTCAAGGTCGGCTAGCCATTAAATTAGCCTCCTCCAGACTTCAACGTTGCATATAAATACAAGGTGCCTCCTCATTTTGGCATCTCATTCCATTCATCTTTCTCTCTCTCATCTTGATTGGGTACAAATTTCTGGGCCTCTCTCTCTCCACACGTGGGAAAGGAAGATTGTCTTTTCTAGTTGTTGCGTTGACCAAATTTGATCAAAATTTCAGGGGGCCGAAATTTCAGGAGGTTGATTTTGACCAACATTGACCCTGTTTGACTTTGGTTTTGTGAGGGAGACTTTTGTTTGGGCATGCTCTTGTTCTGGGCACAAAAACTGAGGTAGTTTGACCCCTGCGTTGACTTTCGTAATTCAAGTTGCCATGTTGACTTTTGTTGACCAGATTTGACTGGTTATTTTCAGACTATTTCGGGATGCATTATCTTGCTGTTGGAGGTCGAGTTGACCAAGGTTGACCGAGCTGTTTTGGAGGTGAATTTCAGCCCTATTGACCAACGTTGACTTTGTGGTTAGGGCTTTTTGTTCCTATTGTTTTGACTGATCAATTTAGGCAAGTGAATATTGTAAATTGTACTCTCTCTCTATGCTGAACTTTTGAAGAATTATAAGAAGAATTGATCAAGGGTTTCCCCACATTGGGGTTTGTCCCTGACTGGTGCCATATCTTGTGTCCTTTTGTGTTGGCTTGTTTTCTACTGTTATTGTTTATGTTCTATCTGCGTTTTACTATCATGTTGATGTGATTGCTATACTGGATATGATATTGGGCTAATAAAGAAAATTGAAGTAAAATTGCTCTAAGCATAGAACATACCATTGTTATCCTAAAATTAACACTTTCTATTTTCCTACCTCCCACCGGTCTTATCATCCATGTGATTCTATCCACATTTGCTCTGGCATTTGCTACATGAGTAATCATATAGGCCGACATATTTATAGTGTTTTGATGATATGTTGGGTGCACTGACTTTTTGATTACACTTAGTATTAGTTTTGCACCATATGCATGTTAGACTAGGATGCATTGCACGCTGATTTTGCATTAGAACTAATGTCATATGATATTGCTGATAGTAGAGTAGCTACATTTAGATTAATTTTTGCACATCCTATTATTTGTTGATTTTATGGCCTAACATTAAGCATAGGTGATCATAAGACACCGTACAAACATGTTACGTCATGGGTTTAGTCTTTCATATGTGTAGGTAACAAGTCTATGGTCACCAAGAGATCGCTGGTGTTCTCGTGGCCTCCCGTTTGAGTAGCTTCGCCCACTTTCCGAGAGATCACATCCCAGTTGGAGCCAGATGTTACCCACCATATTGTGGGTGATGTCCTAGGTGAAAATTTTCTCCAAGATGGTCGTTAGGTGACAATCAACAACCCCTTGCAACCACCAACTAGCTCGTTGTGCCATTTCTCTGCCACCTGAGCGAGCCATGTGGTCCCTCACCCATCTGTCATGATCGTATGTTTGAAGGTGGGCCTCTCGAATCTAAAGGTATGCCTTGTCATTTGGTAATTGAGTGTTGTAGTTTGCTTATCATGGACATTTTTGGGCATGGATTAATGGGGGGATTCAGCGGAAAGAGTGGGCTAGGTCTGTGCTTCTGCCCCCCTTGACCTCTTTTGGATGTTACCCTTGGATCTTAGTCCCGTGGGATCTCTTTTACTGACCTTTGGGTTTCAGGGTTTTAATACATGGGAAACCCCGATTTTGGTTGCGTGGTCTCGCTCCCTCATCCACATACATTACTCCCCTTCCATTCATTATAGCCCCATGCATTATTCTTCTCACCCATGTCCACATTTCCCCATGGGTCCACATAGGGTTGGCCTCCCCTTCCCCTTGCCCACACCTTGAGTCGGGCTTGAAACCATGCCCCAACGGTTGATGTAGCTGAAAAGAAAAGTAAAAGCATAATTGGCCACATTCAACAGGAAAATGTACAACAAAATGCAAAATATGGCCAGGACAAACACATTTAGCAAGTGGGCAAAAGCCAAATGTATGAGCTCTACCCCATACCCATGGCCATCACCCTAGTTCCTATATGCCCTAGATGAGCCTCCTTTAACATTCTGGAACCCATGATTGTCCTAACCCTTGGTGGGCAATGAACCACCCTACCTTAAAATGGGTATCCACTGCTGTACCTTACACATCTTGCTCTTATCCTTTGAGCCCCGGGCAGTTACTCAAAGAAAAATCATAAAAGACAAAAGGGATATAAAGAAGGGTCGAAAAATCAAGGCCGGGGTATCTCGTGCACCATGATTGCTCCCTCATATTCATTATATACCCACCCAATAGGATACCCTTTATTAACTACCCTTGTACCCCGACATGTGGCCTAGGATTGCTCCTCTCATTCCATATTCCATTCATCTCTTTATCACATGCCACCACAATTTGAAGGATGTACCTTGGACATACTATCCCCTCTAAAGGTAGAAACCACCCAATAGGATACTTGGTTAACCCCCTTTGGAGCTTGGAGACATTAGCACATGCCAGAACCCACTATGGAAGGGCATGCCATTATGAAGTGCCCACATGTTGTCTATGGTTTGTAAGCTCCTTAACTCGATTCCTTTAAACAACTTGTTGTACTTGAAGGCTAGGGGACACATTGGATCTTATGCAAGATTGCAGATGGTCTCAATTTTGGGTTTGATCTCCCTATACGGGGTTCGAATTCTCGAGAGGGCTACATTGGCACATGTAGGTGTGTTTAGAGAGCCATGGGCCTCCACAGCAGTAGACAACATTCCATGGATCCCCAGAGATGTTCAGAGATTGCTCGAGATTCATCTATTGGACGAGGAAGATGCACCTGGTTCACTATGCCTAGCTGACCCAACTATTGTACCATGCACTTGGATGATGACTCAGGACTTGTATGCTGATGTGGCATCACTTACACCATCATCTGAGCCCTTGCAAATGGTCTACAGACATTTTCGATCTATTTGGAGATCCATGAGATTATTTGTGTGCCCCCACACCCATTACGAGCACCACAGGTTTATTATTTGGAGAACAAGTTGCCAACCACTTGTCCACTACTTTTGGGAGAACTATTCATCATTATGACACTTATGGACTTCATTAGGCTTCTTAGAAGGCCCAACAACATGTATTATTGATCATTCGACCTCTTCAAAGGCTTTTTTTTTTTGTTTATGAGCTAGTTTGGTGGGCTTGTCACCAAAAGTTAGTTATTTTGCACATTATTTTATTCTAGGGGCTAATGTAGCCTAATTAGCTAAATCGAACTCATTAGAAGTGTATAAATACAAGTGATGTGAATTCATTTTAGTATCATCACTTGAATTGGACTTGTATCTTCCTTGATTTCGCTATCCTTCTTGGAGGATGAATTTTGGAGCATGGAATGAATTTTGATGTTTGGATTATTTTCTCTTGTCATGGAGCTTCTTGATTGGCAAATTCTTGATGATTGGAGATACTCTTAATACATATAAGTGTAATTTAAGACTATTTTCTTTTCTATTTTTGTCACATACGTTGTTTCTGGGATTTCGCTACACTAGGGCTAATTTACTGCATCCATTTATGTGAAGTTGAGGAAATTTGGTTTTTAGATAGTGATGCTTCATGTATGGGCCATGTATTATGAATGAATGTTCCTAGAGATGTTTCTTCATTGAAATTAATCTTGATAAGCCACTTGGAAGCAAAGTTTCTTACAAGGATTTTATGAGCTAAGAATCTTCTTGACAAGTCATATACTCAATCCCTAGCCCTAGAATTCCCTTAAGCCCTTCCTAGAGAGCTTTTCATCTTGCTTTCAATGCAAGAAAGCCCTATATCTGAGCCTCTCTTGTGAATAGGCTTTTAGAATCACCTCTCATCCCATCATTGATCCATTCAATTTTGTGATCCTTATTATAACGGGTCTCCTCCCATTGGTGAAAGTCCGTAAAGAGTAGGGAGCCTTAGCCGAGGTGACAGTGGGCTATTGCTCAAGGATCCCCTTTTAGGACCCCTGCTAGTTTGAGCGGTGACAATGAAAACTAGGGCTTTTGAGCCTTAGACCACATGAAGCTACAACATCTAACATAGGTTGATAAATGCAGAATTAGCAACATTGAAAGTTATGTCTATACATCATAACACCATTTAGCAATGCTTTCTTCATTCGAGCATGATTTGTAAACTGCTGTGGATATTCCACTGAACAATGTCACAATATATCTATGAAAATAAACTAAAATCTAAACTATGAAGGGTTAATTCCTTTTAAATTCCATATTTGTTATTATTGTTTTTGTTGTTTATGCATGTAGTAAATAATATTTGTAGAATAGAGAATGGGTAAATACAATCACTCACAAATGACAATTTACACCAAGATATGCTCTGGGAAACCCTTACGGGAAAAATCCCAACTTCAAGGTGAGGTTGCTTTGCTTTATTTTGTCTAGAATGGAAATGATGCAAATACAAAGTAGAAGGCACTCTCTATGGAGTTTCCTGAGAGGTTGTTATAGAACACAAACCCCCCTTGTTATGCTCTCTCTCTCTCTCAGCTATTTTGCTCTACTATGGAAGTTTGGAACAAGATGCAAACAAATAGAATGGAACCTCTTTTCCTCCTAGTGGTTTCGTTATAACACAACACGATAGCCAACTAGGGATTAAGTTTGGCCCATTCAACCTTCAACATGAGTTACAACTTGACCCTTCTAGAGTCTTCTTCATTGTCCCTACGTGATTAGCCCCATTTCCATGAGTAATGGGGGCTGACGATCTATCCTTTCAAATTATGGTGGTTGAACACTTTAAGTCAACTTCTAGGAGACATAACTTTTGCATCCGAACTCTGATTGACATGGTTCTTGCACTGTTGGAAAGGTATTCAATGTAGAAGAGTGTAACGAGTCTTGACGCATAAGTGGGAAAGCTTTACCCCCATAAAATGTTGTTCAAGTCCTCAAACTGGTCCTAGAAGGTTTCAAACCTCAATTCTCCAAACTAGGTTCCATTGATAAAATTGCCCTTGTAAGTTGATTCCTTCAATTTGTCCACTTTGAAAGCATGGAGATGGATGAAATATTATGTAATGATTGAATCTGGATCATACCTCCCCATAATGGGAGGCTTTTGGCCCCTAAAATCTTTTATTGGATAAGGTGAGGAAATTTTTCCTCTACCTTTTCCTTAGAGTACCATTTAGGCTTGCCTAGAAGTTGTCCTTTCAATCCAATCTGCCAAAGATCATGTTGCCCTTGTCTTGTAGTTTTGAACCTCTTCTATAAAATTGTATCCCTTGTCAACACTGCTTGAGCATTTGGTGCTAAATCCTCTATGCAAGTTAAGACCCGCTTTTCTTTTCGATCCAACATGGAAGGCTCGTAGAGTTTTACATTTTCCACATTCACCACCAAATAAATGCGCATGTATGGGGGTAGACAGAGTCAATAGGCATTATCTTGGACCCTTTTTAGTATCTCAAAAGGACCATATTATAAAGCCTTGATTTTCTTATGTGGACTATGTAGCCTGGCGTTATTCAACTATAGCCATAATCTGTCTCCCACTCTAAATGACTTCTCTGTTCTATTTTGATCATGCATGGCCTTGTACTTTTCTTGTGACTTCTTTGGTGTCTCTTGTACTTGCAATTGGATTTGCCTAGTCTTCTCAACAATTATTTCTATGCTTAAGGCATCCCTTGTGAGATCCTCCCTCACTCCTCCTTGTTGTCCATAGATTACATCCTAAGATGAAGGTGGAAATATACCAAACATGTCTCAAATTGTGACTTATTAGCTGAAATGTGGACTACTCTATTGTAGGAGTGTTGTATGTAAACTAGATTTTCATCCTAGGTCTTTGGAGGCTTTTGATTATGACCCCTCAAAAGCTATACCAAAGTCTCATTGACTTCTTTTGTTTACCCATCTATTTGTGGATGGAATGTTGTAGACCTCTTCAATTTTTGTCCATATTCTCCCACAACATAGTCCAAAATACATTGCGAAATAGGGTGCCCTTGTCTGAAACGCTTCTCCTTACTATCCAAAAATGCACCCAAACCTGTTCAAGAACAAGTGTGCCTCTTCTTGTTCCCGGGCATGAAAATGCTCATCTTGCTCGACTTGTCAACTACCATGAACCTCCTGCAAAGTCCATGGAAATGCTTTCCCAAGAACGAGTGGGTACAGGTAAGGGATGGTATAGGTCCTATTTTCTGTTATTGGGATTGCTGGTACAACAAAATATACATCCTTGCATGAACCTAGCTAAATCTTCTTGCATCTTGGGCTAATACACATGCCTCTGCAAATTGTCAATTGTCTTGTCAACACCAAAATGGCTTGCAACCTTGGAGGTGTGAGCCTATCTAATGAATTGTGTTCTCCCACCTTTAGGAACACATAACTTGTCTAGCCTGCAGAGTAATCCATTTTGGAGATGATAGTCAACTGTGCTATCACCATTATCCACATGACTCTGGTCTTGTAGTTGTTGATATACATCCTTGAAGTCATTATTTGTTTATGCCTCTCTATATGCATCATGGGTGAAAGACTCCATGTGCATCAAAGATTCCAAAGCTGTGATTTTTGATGTGGGTGGCCTTAAAGCATGTTGGACAACTTGTTTGTGATGCCCTTCTAATACTTGATCACTAAATGGAATTGTTGTAAAGACTCCATCCACTTGTAATGCCTGGTTTGTTGTAATTTACTATGGGCCTATAGGTACTGTAGTGGCTGGTGATTGGTGTGGATCACCGTCTCCTTTTCCATTAGATAATATTTCCACTTTTTGAAAGTTTGCATCAAGGCATAGAGCTCCTTGCCATAGGTAGGGTAGTTGAGAACCACTTCATGAAATGCTTCAAAATGGTAACATACAGGGCTTCTTCCCTGCATCAAGATTGCTCCCATGGTATATCCACTCTCATCTGTCTCCACTTTGAAGGGCTGTTGCAAGTTTGGTAACCCAAGAATTGGTGCTTGATTTATTTAACTTTTCATCTTTTCAAAGGCTTTCTGCTAACCCTTCTTTCATTAGAAACTCTTGCCACTTGTTGTTATGGCGTGGAGTGGTGCAATTACTGCTGAAAATGAAGGTATGAATTCTCATGCATTGTGTTGCCACAACAAAACTCCTAACCTGTGAAACATTCATAGGCATCAGTTGCTTCATGATGGCCTATATCTTCTAAGGATCTATTTTAAGTTCCCCTCTACCAATCACATAGATTAAGTACACCAAAAACTGTTGTGAAAATTCACACTTCTTGAGATTTGCCAACAAATGGTGCTTTTTCAATATCTCTAACACCTGCATTAAATGTGAAATGTACTCCTCCCAGGTAGCACTATATACCCATATATCATCTAAATAAACAATAACAAATGAATTTATATATGGGTGCACTATATCATTGATTAATTTCATGAATGTCGCTGGTGCATTGCATAGAAAAAATGGCACGACTAACCACTCATACAAACCTTGTCTAGTTTTGAAGGCAGTCTTCTAGGTATTTTCTTCATTGACTTGAACCTGGTGATACCTTGATTTGAAGTCCAACTTGGTAAATTATTTTGCTTGTTGCTATTGGTCCAACAGGTCATCAATCCTAGGCAGGGGGTACTTGTTCTTGAGCATAATTTTGTTTAATGCTTTGTAATCAATGCACATCAAGTCCCATCTTCTTTTGGTACAATTTTGATGGGTGACCCACATGGTGAGGTACTTGGTTGAATGACACCCTACTCTAGCAGTTGTTGCAACTATTTCTTTACCTCGTTTGCTTCTAGAACAAATTGCCTATACAACCAGGGGGTACTTGTTCTTGAGCGTAATTTTGTTTAATGCTTTGTAATCAATGCACACCAAGTCTCATCTTCTTTCGATACAATTATGATGGGTGACCCACATGGTGAGGTACTTGGTTGAATGACACCCTGCTCTAGCAGTTGTTGCAACTATTTCTTTACCTCGTTTGCTTCCAGAACAAATTTCCTATACAACCCGATGTTTGGCGATGGAGTGTATGACAACAATTGGATCTCGTCTTCCACTTCCCTCTGGGTGGTAGCCCTTTAAGCTCATAGAACACTCCCCTATATGCCTATAGCAACTCTTCCATTTGCAGTCATTATTCCTTAATAAATACCTCCAATGATGCTTTTGCTCTCACTTACTCTTATATAGACTGATTTTCTCTTAAAAACAATAAAACATACATCTTGCTAGAATTGATCAGTTTCTTGGTGTTAAGCCAGGGTATGGTAGCTCCCAGATTGGCATTTGCATTAATGTGAGTATCATTATATACATGAAGATGAGTGACCCTTGGGATTTAGATTCTAAGATCTCTAACTATTCAAATTTCTCTGTTTACATATTTACAAATTTTCATGCAATCCTCGAGGATTAGATGTCTAACATTCCCCCCTTAAATTGAAGGGATGTTTGCGAGTCCAAGCATCATTCTGAATCTTTCAAACTTTTCTCTTCCTAGTGCTTTGGTGAAGATGTCTACAATTTGGTCATTTGTGGAACAATGTCATTGATGAATAATCTTGGCCTTTAGATGATGTCGAATCAAATGATACTTTGTGTTGATATGTTTGGTTCACTCATGGAATTTGGAATCCTTGACCAATTTAATTGCAAAAGTATTGTTGATCAGAAGAGGAGTAGAGTTCACTTGTTTCTCCCACAAGTCTTCAAAAATTTTAGTCTTCAAGAATTTTATTGAGCCACACAATCTCCTTGGTTGCTTCTGCAGCTGCAACATATTCTGCCTTTGTTGTGGAATCTGCTAGAACTCATTGTCTGCATGACCTCTAAGAGACAACTCTTGATCCATGACTCATAACATAGCCTGAAATAGATATTCCATTTTCCTTATCTCCGTCAAAGTTTGAATCAAAATATCCAATCAAGCTGAAGTCATCCCCCTGTGAATATTTGAGTCCAAAGTCTTGAGTTCCTTTAAAGTATTTTAGAACTCTTTTTGCAGCAGACCGATGTCCTTCACAAGGATTTTGCATCAACCTGGAAAGGATTCCAACAACAAATGAAATATCTGGTCTAGTAGTGGTGAGTTAGATAAGACTTACCACAAGCTGTGTATACTTGGTAGCATCCTCAAATTCATTTCCTTTTTTGGATGTGAACTTCACATTTTGATCCATTGGAGTGGACAAAGGATTGCATTTAGCCATGCCAAACTTGTTCAACAATTCTTCAATGTATTTCTTTTGAGAGAGGAATATATACCTTGGATGTTGGGTCACTTTAATGCCCAAGTAGTAATGGTGTCCCAAATCTATCATCCCAAATCCTTTCTGTTAAAGAAATAATAACTAGGTTCGGTCTTCATAAATATGAAATGTACTTTTGATTCTTGTATTTTGTAAAAGGAAGAAAAATGACTATTATTATTATTGGGCTTGGGTTTCTTGCCTAAGAAATTTGTTTTATAGGTCAAGCATTAATTGAAAGTGCTTCTAGGAGTGTCCTAGGTTAGGTTATCCCTCACCATATGAAATAGTGAGTGACTCCGTCCCTTTGCTTGCTTCCTTTGAAGCGAAGGAAGGAAGGGAGGTAAGGTTATCCTTACCCGAGCTATGCTCAGGTAGGTAAGGCTGGTACTTAATATGAAGACCCCATCGGGCATCTTGTAAATTGTAAAAAGAATTATTTTTGTATTTTACTGAGCCCTCCAAGACCAAGTCGGCCTAGACGCTGGAACTTGTACCCTGGGAACCGTGTATATAGGAGGCAGTTCGACCTCATTTGGACACAATCAATCCTCTCTCTCAAGCGAAGGAAGACGCAGAAAAGGATAGCGAAGAAGGCAGAAGAAGAAGAAGTGTTTTGGGTTTCTCTCCCTTTCTTTCTCTCCACACGTGCGAAGGAGGCTGAAATTCTGCAGCTTTTCGCTAGGGTTTCTGCAATCAAGCTAAAGTTTCCTTGTGAGTGTTTGATCTGATGAAAAAGGGCTGAAAGAAGGGCCAACAAAATCCCCTTCTAGATCCAGAAGTCAAATTAGGTCAAGCGAGGCAACTGGAGGAAAAGAAGAAGCAGTTCTTGTCCACACATGTGAAGTAGCAACTATTGCTGGGGGGCCGAAGTTGCAGATCTGCAGCTAGGGTCGAAAATTTGTGGCTGGAGTTCGAAAAAAGTGTTGCCGAAAGAGATTTCGCTGGGTTTGGGAAGCAGTAAAACAGACACATTATTGAGAAGCTGATCTTGGTCTTGGAAGGGCTTTAGTGTTGGTCAAAGGTCTTGGTATTCGTCAATAAAGAATCTATAAGAAGAGATTGAAGGGTTTTCCTCTCAAGAGGAGAGGTTTTGCCCTGGCTTGGAGCTTACATCCTGTGTACTTGTATCTTGTTGATCTTCTTGTTTTGGTAGCTGTTTGATGATTGAAGAACACATGACAATAATAATAAGTAGTTAATCCTAATAAGTAAAAAGACATCACAAGCAATTATCATAGTTAGAAGAATCATTAATGTTATCTTGCCCGAGATTCTTCAACATGGTATCAGAGCTATGGTTCGTACAGGGCATGAAGAAGGTCAACTCTATTATGAAAAGGCTTGAAAAGAAGTGTTCATCATTAGCAAGTCTCATCAAGCAAAGTTTCAAGGCAATATGGAATAGTCTCCTCTTTTCCAAAGATCTCAAATCTTTAAAGAATGAAGGATTGTTCTTAGCCCTCCCCGGATAATTTCAAGATGAAAGTATATGGGTGATAGATAGTGGAGCTTCAAGACACATGACTGGATATCACAAGCAACTCAAAACCCCATCTAAAGGGAAGTCTTCATGTTCTGTGGAGCTTGGTGACATTGGATCTACATCAATTGAGCTGGAAGGAGGAGGTAACATTCATCTCAACAACATTCTATATGTTCCAGGTTTGTGCAAAGATCTTATTTCTATTTCATCATTAGAAGAAAAAAGAGATAGAGTTGCTTTTATAGATGGTAAAGTAGTGGCTTGGGCTAAAGATTCAAGCATTGAAAAAGCTAAAACCATTGGAGTTCGAGAAGGAAGACTCTACAGACTCTCATCTCCTCTGAGTCAAGCACTTGTCCACATTGAGATAAGTTCGTGTGAACTTTGGCATAGAAGATTGGGCCATCTTCATTACAAGATCTTGCCAACTCTAAACTCCATTGTAAATGGAATACCAAATCTCAAAGAAGACCATGAAGGAGTCTGCAAAGGTTGTGCCCTGGGAAAGAATGCAAAGAAACCATTTGCACATAGTACATCTAGAGCTCAAGAGACTCTAGATCTCATTCACTCTGATGTATGTGGTCCCATGTATAAATCACTTGGAGGTCATCTATATTATGTTACTTTCATCGATGATCATTCAAGGAAAACTTGGGTTTATCTACTTAAATCCAAGGACGAAGTATTCACAAAATTTCAAGAATTCAAGGCAGAGGTAGAAAATCTTAGAGAAAGAAAGATAAAGATTCTAAGGTCAGATAATGGAGGCAAGTATACTTCCAAAGAACTCATTGCTTTCTGTAAGGAGGTAGGGATTAAGAGGGAGCTTATAGTTCCATACAATCCCGAGCAAAATGGAGTAGTTGAACGAAAGAATAGAGCGATAGAAGAAAGTGTCAAGGCTATGCTCCATGATCAAGATCTGCTGAAGTTTTTGTGGGGAGAAGCAATGAAGACTGCAATATACATCCAAAATAGAAGTCCTCACAGGTCACTTGGCAATATAACTCCAGAAGAAGTCTTCATTGGGAAGAACCCAAATATTGATCATCTCCAAATATTTGGGTGTCCTGTATATATTCACATTCCCAAGGACAAAAGAAAGAAGCTAAATCCTGCAAGCAAGAAAGGAATATTTGTTGGATATAACAACTCTTCCAAGGCGTATGAGATCTACGTAAAGGAAGGACATCAAATAGAAGTAAGCAGAGATGTAATTTTTGATGAGAGCATTGCCTTCAAGAAATCCAAAGATCTCCCATCCGATTCTGATGAGGAGGATTTTTCTATGTTTGAGGAAGACGTTACGAAGGAAGAAGAAGTCTCTCATCGTGAAGAAGGTCCCAGTGAATCGATCTCTCTCTCTGAAAGAAGAAAGAGACCTAATTGGTTAACTTCTACACTTCAAGAAGCAGAAGGTCACGCCATAAGAGGAAGATTCAGGGAGAAAGAAATCGAAAAGATACTCAGGATATGCAACATACATGTCGAAGCCCATTGAAGATGAACCTTCCACTTTCGAAGAAGCTACCAAACACCAAGAATGGGAGAGTGCAATGAATGAGGAATACCAATCTATTATGAAGAATGGAGTCTGGGAAATTGTCCCAAGACCATAAAACAAATCAGTGGTAACCTCTAAGTGGCTGTATAAGATCAAGCACACTATAGATGGAAGCATAGATAAATTCAAGGCTAGATTCGTGGCTCGAGGCTTCTCTCAGGAAGAAGGAATTGACTATGAAGAGACCTTTGCTCCGACAACAAGGTATACCACGATCCGATCTCTGATATCTCTAGCGGTATCAATGGGATGGAAGGTACATCAAATGGATGTCAAAACAACATTCTTGAATGGTACCATAGATGAAGACGTCTACATAGAACAACCATTGGTATTCGAAGTAAAGAATAGAGGAACTCATGTTTGCAAGATTGAAGAAGGCACTTTATGGCCTCAAGCAAGCTCCTAGGGCATGGTATGCTAGAATGGATGCATACTTGCAAAGGTTGGGTTTCAGGAAAAGCACGACAGATCCCAATCTCGACATCAAAGTAGAGAATGATGAACCCGTCATCATTCTTCTATATGTAGATGATATTCTAATAACTGGCGTTGAAGAAAGAATTCAAGAATGTAAGAAATTGCTGGCAGTCGAATTCAATATGAAGGATCTAGGACTTATGCATTATTATCTGGGACTGGAAGTTTGGCAGGAACCAAATGAAATCTACTTGGGACAAGGAAAGTATGTGATCGAGCTATTGAAAAGGTTTGATATGGTGGAATGCAAACCCATGACAACTTTGATGATCACAAACTTGAAAAAGTTAGGGAATTCTGAATCTAGTCTAGTTGATCCTACTAAGTGCAGACAACTGATTGGCTTCCTGATGTATCTGGTAAATACTTTTGCAGTGAATGTTCTCAGTCAGTTTCAAATAGAGCCTAGACATGGTCATTGGATAGCTGCCAATCATATACTAAGATCTCTGTAGGGAACCGTTCACTACTGCTTGAAGTACGAAAAAGGAAAAGATGTTCATCTAGAAGGATTTACTAACTCCGATTGGGGAGGCAGCGAGAAAGATGGAAGAAGCACTACAGGAGGATGTTTTAGCCTATCCTCCATGGTCCCTTGGATGAGGAGTGTTATCACTCCAAAATTTCCAACGGTTGTTCAATGTGTTAAAAAGAAATATCAGAGGTAACTACAAACCTACTTTGGAGCTTAGGATCTAGCCTTCCTAAACTCAGAGAGGGCTCTTTCTATATCATTCAACTTTGTTTATTTTAATGGATTTTAGGCTTGTTATGTTTGATTTATTTGGTTTGATTTTGATTTGTTGGTGGAATCATTGATTTAGATGGATAGGTGCTTGTCTATTTTCCATTGGGCTATGGAGTCAATATATCAAGAAAACAGAACAGAAACCAATTATAAAAGCAGTGTTATAGGCAAGGTAACTGAGCAAAATTAGATCTTTAGGGCTGAAATGGTGAAATGATTTTCAATCGGGATCAAGGAGCAATTAAGGATTCCTTAAACTGGATAATGAAGGAAGATGAAGGAGTCAATCAGGATTAAAGGGCAATTAAGGATCCTTCAAACCAGATATCAGAAGAAAACATAGACATGAATAACAGTTCAAAACAGAGTGTACTTAAATGGATTCTGCACTAACATTCCTGTTATACCATTCAAATTTAGAAGAAAAACATTCATATTAATGGAATACTTTAGAAAAGAACATGAACAATTGAAATATACTTCACTGAAGTGGCTCAACACATGAATCCTGCAAAGAAATGCTTCTATTAATTGTCTTGTCTGTCAATCGAAAAAGTACAGTAAACCCTCAGGTTGTAGATGAGTTCAACTATAGAAATATTCAGATATACCCCCTCAGTACTTCGATTTATGAAGTATTTATACAAAAACTACTACAAAATATCCTAAAACTAATTTAGGAATTATTCAATGAAAATGAACTATCTTCATGCAAGAAGATAGAGACAACTATCTAACTAATGCAAGCTGTCCCTGCTTATTTGGCTTAGCTGTTTTCTTTCACTGATATTTCGCTGCTTTACCTCTTTTGTTGTTTGCTTTACGCTGTTTGTCTCTTTTTCTGTTTAGTGTCTTTCAAGATGGCTACATCTTTACTCTGCCTTGTCATCTGATACTCTTTAAACTCTGTTACTGCTTTACTTTTAATTTTTCACTGCTCTGTTTCAACCTTGACTGCTCTTTTCCCTGTTTTACTTTTACCTTTCAAAGTAAATCATTTAGTTTCTCCCAAGCCTCTTCATCTGGTATTTTGATTTTTACCATTCTTCTGTAATTTCATCATCTTCTGTGTACTTTGCAAAAGTAGGCTTTGTTTATAAAGAGATGTTTTACCTCACACTGGAGGTAAAAGAGATTCTCAAAAGTCTGATAGAGCACTTTCCCTGTAGGCACACTTTTTATTGATGAATAGTTGGAAGTTTCTCTGGCTACTTCTCTCATCTTCTTATCATAATCTTCATGTTTCATCAGTTTATCATTGATTACCAAAGGATTAGGCAGACCCTTTTGTCTCAATACTTCAAAATTGTTAAAAAACTTGTTTACTGCAAGTTTCATGTTTTGACATTTCTCCTCAAGCTGTATCATCAGATTTCTCTTGGAAATAACTTTCTTCACTTCTAGAATGGTCTCTGTTCTATCAGCGATCCCAAGCTCCTCTAATTCATACTTGTTTTAGAATTTAGAAATTTGATTATTTTAGAGGCTTCCTCTGGTTTCTCCCCAAGATCTGCTTTTACCTTTTGAATTGCTTCACTGGCTTCCTTCACTAAATCATTCTATTCAAACATTACCTGTATAGATGGCCAAATATCATTGACCGAGTCAAAATGATATTGGCCCATAAATGTTGCTTTGCTTGGGCCAAAGGCTCTTTTAGTGACAATTCTTTTTCTAGCTGGTGGATCCTGTGATTCAATCTATTAGCTTTTTGTTTCTCAGCGTGATGCATTACTTCTGCTAATTTCTTTTCATCTTCCAAGCTCTTCACTTGCTCCTTAAGCTTATTAATGTGTTGTTTAAATGGACATATCTTCCATGGCTTGAATCAATTTGCTGGCCTCATCAGTGGGATGGGCTGTTGATTTTGCTGATGCTGTTGCTGCTATAGATGATATAGCTATTGGAACTGACGTTGATGTTGTTGCTTCTGTAGCTCCTATGGGAATAACAGTAATGGGAACTGCTTCTCTGCTAGCTTATTTCTCTTGTACCAATTTATCCATTTCTATCTCCATTTCTCTTAGTTGGGTTGTCAACTGGATGATTAAGTTCATCATCTCATCCTTTTGATTAAGTGTCTCCAACACCTCCTTGGTTTGTGGATGTTCAATAATTGGTAGCTTTCGTTGTTTCTTGAGTGCAGCCATGTCTGCATTTTTCTTTTTGATGAGTTCTTCTGCTGCCTTGATATCAATTGGATTATAGCCAATTTCAATTACCAACTCTTCTAGTGGCTTAATCCTATTGTCCTTTGCTTGTGATGAGGCCCTTTCCAGTTTTAACTGTGACTCTACATTTTCCAGAGAATTCTTCAATTTCTGGACACTTAGAGCTTTTTGTGTCATGGTTGAATATATCATTTCTCTTGCCTGTTTATGAAGTTCAATCTGGTCAATTGGGTGCACAACCTGAGCATGAATTTCAAAGGCTGTTTTCTTGTAATCTTCTGAAGTTTTTTGGTCCTTTACCTTTGGCTGTAAGAAGGTCATCTGCATATTCCTAGGTTTTAGGTCAAAAGCTGAATGTAACCTACTCTGATCACTGGGAGTTTGCTTCTAGTATTGTGTACATATTGCAGCGTTTAATGCCTCATTTCTGATTTTAATTTCATTGTATTTCTCCATGATATCTTTCTCTTTGTCCATTGTTTTGCTAGATGATGAAACCTCTGCATTATTTCGAATTTGAATGATCTGTGCACTAGAAGACGAGGGAAAAGTTGTTTCTTCTACATGTGTTGAGGGTGCATCACCCGTGGTGATAATCTCTGTTTCTGCTTCAACTGTCTTTTCGTGCTCTATTATTGGATTAAGCTTGGTTTTCTTTCTGCTCACAAGCTTGAATTTAGTATCAGAGATGGTTTCAGTTGAGTAGGATCCTTCTTCTCTAGCCCTTTTTGAACTTCTGTCTTGTGGGTCTGGAGTATGCAGGATGGAACTAGTATCAACCTGCTTATCCATCTCCTAAAGAGTGTTTTCCAACCACTCTGACTGGTTGGAATACTTTTCAATTTCTGGTTTTGACTCATGGATGAAGGGGGTCAATTTGAATTTGACTCTTAATTTACTTATGACACCTAAAGGATCATAATTCCATTTGAAGCTCCCGCTGAACTTGAACTCTTGTAAGCATCTATCTGCTTCCTTTCCAACATTTCTATTGTTACATATAAAAGGTCCTATTTGGTTTTTAATCTTGAATTGGGTCTTCTTTTTGGCTAAAAGGAAATGGACTTCATCAGAATTTAAGATTTCTCTGATGTATTCCAAGGCAAATAGCCTCATTGGGAGGTATTGGGGAAGTTTGTATGGAACTAGTTGGCTTTCGTACACTCGGATCTCCGTATGATTTTGGTATAAATACCAGTGTCTTGTTTTACTTTGATCGGACAACTGTAACACCTTCTTAATCTCTTCACTGATTCTAGGCTGAATGATATTGCTTAGCATATTGACAATTGGATAAACAAATGATTCAATGAAGTCTTTGTAGTTGGATTGTGTAGGATCCTTTTTGATCAAGGGTGTCCAAAAGACAACAGATTGGGGATTACCCTTTGTGTCCAGTTTTTGGAGGCTGACTGCAAACCTTTCTGATTGGAAATACATAAACATATGGAACAAAACTGAGGAGTATTTGAAAGCTCCTTCTTCTGGCAGCGTGACTAGCTGATCATGCATTGTGTAGGCTAGGAATTGGGCAAAGTTGAAGGTTATTGCTGGAGGTTGGTCTAGGCTAAAGATAGAGAGGAAACCCAGGATGGATTCATCTACATGTTCATTGGTAAAGTATCCTAATATACAAGATAACATGGTCACAATTTGCCTGGTTTGTTCTGGGAACATGGCAACATAGTATGGTGGGTTCTTTTTAGGAATTTGAGCTGTTTCAGGGAGGAAGGTTTGGAAGATTTGAGACCTCTTAGGAAAGTCTAGCTTTAGGTAAAGCTCAGTAAGGGTTTCAATTGACAAAGAGGCTTCATCAGGCTTAGGTTGAATTTGCAACATTTGGTTTATTGATTCTGCAGTAATTGTGAACAAAATCTCTTTGCTAGGGGTTACTAGGGCTCTTTCACTGGGCATATAATTGACTTGATAGAGCCTGATGATTTCTGGAAATTGGAAGTTTTGTGGGAAGATATACTTGGGTAGGTTTGAATCCCAGAGGAGGATATCATCAGCATGGTCTATGAATTTATCATGGCTCTAGCAGTGGAGCTCAAGGAGGTTGAAATCAGTGACTGTATCATTGATTTTGAAGTCTTTGTCAGCAAGGGGGTTATGTTCAACATCGATTACAGGTGGTTGCAGGGGATTGACATTTATAATACTCTTGGAGGCCATTTAATTTGTTCAATTAGCAGTTATTACTTTCTTGCTTAAGTACAGGCCTCGGCACTTAGGAATACCTAGAAAATGAAGCTTTTAGTATGTAGTAGGGGTTCTGGAGGCAACTAAGGCTTTTTGGCAACGAAATAGGCTTCAATGGTATTAATAAAGCTTTAGGCTGAGTCGCCACTCTCCCCTGGTGGCAAAAGGCTTGAATTCTGGTGTGAAATCTCTTGAAAACAGCTCGACAGAGCTTTTTTGGCTTAAGAATAGGTCGGTAGAGGATCTTTTTCGCAAACTTCAATAGAATAATGGTGAAAACGCTGTAAAGGGTAGGTTTATTGCTTTTAACCAACAGTGGTTAAACATATGGGCGCGGGGTTAAATTCAAATGGTATGGTGGTTTCACCATACAGTTCGGACGATGGATTGGCGGTTATCGCATTGTGAAAAGCGGGTTAGTGGTTTTGGATTGGAGGATGCGATACAATCTGGAGTTGCCACGTAGCAAGGGAGTGGGGTTGCGAAACTACTCATTTCGAAATCGATCAATGGTGTTAAAGGTTGGGCAATTGGTGGTGCGATAGGTTCTATTGGCCATTGGATCTGAGGAATGAAGATCCGACGGATGGACGAATAAGAGAGGTGAGTCAGGGATTTGATAGGTGGGGCCCGGGGATAAGCGATGTGATGGGTATAAAAATAGAAGTGGGGACCCAGGATAATTAGTCGGTAACTAGGGAAAAAGGTTTTAGTAAGGGAAAAATATTAAAATGAAGGGAAAGGATATTTTTACAAGGGAAAATGAGTTTGGAAGGAAGTTGGTAATATGAATTGAGCCAATTGATGCTCTCCATGCCTTGTGAAAACTGCTTCTGCCTACCCATCATTTACCCTAACATTTTTTCTTCGTTTATTGGGTGCATTTGAGCTTGCTGACCCTTTATTTTTCTTTTTTAAGCAAACTATCTATTTCTACCCTTATAACTTCCAATGGCTCAGATTAAACTGATGAGCTCATTATTATTCTCTACCTAACTATTGATCTACCAAGATTAAACAGTTTGGCTAGATCTTTATTCTCTATCTATCAGCATGAAATGTAAAGCATGAATGAATCAAGATTACACTGTTTGATTATCATGGATTGTGGCACTTTGACAAAGCTACGCACAATCTTATTTGCAAAAAGCAAACTAAGAGTAGTGGCATTTGAATGTGCAACACTTTCAAAATGTATTTTTGTTTCTTTTTGTGGGGTTCATATTTTATATCTTTTTTTATTTTTCTTTCTTTTGGTCCTTTGATTATTCTTTTAAGACATACCCTCTTTTCATTTTTTAATATGGAAAACATTTGCAAAAAGCAAAGGTATGTACAATATTACAAGACTTGACATAGTCAATTCAAAATTATGTTCCCTATTATTATAGGAACCTAACAAGGAGAAAGCAAGAGACAGTGGCTTTGAGTAGTGTTGAGGCTGAGTACATTGCAACTTGTGAAGTAAGCAGGGAAGCAGTTTGGTTAAAAAAGATGTTATTTGATCTGTTTGCAGGACCGTTGGACCTTACCTTAATACATTGTGATAATACCAGTTGTATAAGACTATCCGAGGACCCGATTTTTAATGGAAAACGAAGCACATAAACAAGTACCAGTACATTCGAACGCTGGTACAAGATGGTGTGCTAACGCTGGAGTATCCCCACCAATGGTCAAATTGCTGATATTTTGACGAAATCTCTTCCCAATAAGAAGCTTGTGTTTTTAGAAACAAGCTTGGATTAGTTGACATATCTTCCCTAGTTGAGAGGGAGAGATAGACACACCATTCTTGTCTTCATTTTGGAAGAAATGATGGAGGATTGAGTAATCATTTGGCATTCGATACTCTTTGAGGATGTGGTAGGGCATCCAAGATAAGAGTGTAGGGAAGAGGATCGATATTCTTTGAGGGTTGGGGACCCAAGATAAGAATAGTCAATGATGAAGGTGTCTATAATCATTGGTCTCGCTAACATTGTGCTCTGATCTATTGAGAGATAGAGTTGTTAGTTGAGGCCTTGCTATGTGACAATGTTGGTTATGATGATGCTATATAGATGGATTACTAGTCCGACTCTTCTTATGAGATCTCTTCAGTATTGAGAATAGCCATGTACCATTTATGAATACCTCCCTAGTTAAGAGGGAGTGTTGAAGAAAGTATAACTAGGTTCGGTTTTCATAAATATGAAATGTACTTTTGATTCTTGTATTTTGTAAAAGGAAGAAAAATGATTATTATTATTATTGAGTTTGGGTTTGAAGAAATTTGTCTTATAGGTCAAGCACTAATTGGAAGTGCTTCTAGGATTGCCCTAGGTGAAGAAGTCAAATAGGGACATAGTCATAATATGAAGACCCCATCGGGCATCTTGTAAATTGTAAAAAGAATTATTTTTGTATTTTACTGAGCCCTCCAAGACCAAGTCGGCCTAGAGGCTAGAACTCGTACCTTGGGAAGCCTATATATAGGAGGCAATTCGACCTCATTTGGACACAATCAATCCTCTCTCTCTCAAGCGAAGGAAGAAGCATAAAAGGATAGCGAAGAAAGCAGAAGAAGAAGAAGTGTTTTGGGTCTCTCTCCCTTTCTTTCTCTCCACACGTGCGAAGGAGGCTGAAATTCTGCAGCTTTTCGCTGGGGTTTCTGCAGTCAAGCTAAGGTTTCCTTGTGAGGGTTTCATTAGAGGAATTTTCAACTCAAAAATAGCCACCTAAGAAAAAATTAAGAAACTAATAAAATAATGCCATGTGGACAATTTTTTAATATATCATTTTTATTATTATTTTAGCAAAATTACCCAAATAAATGTCACATTTATCAAAATAACTGTATATATATTTTATATATTAATATATTAGCACAAGATTTAATAAATTTAAATTAAAAAAGTAAATTTAAATTTAAAAAGCAAAGTCAAAATTTAAAGGAAATTGAAATTTAAATTTAAATTACCCAAATAAACGTCACTTTTATAAAAAAATAACGTCTACATGTATTTTATATTGAAATTAATTTATTAACACAACATTTAAGAAAATTTAAATTTAAAAGGAAAGTTTAAAATATAAATTAAAGTTAAATCTAAATTTAAGTTACTCAAATAAATGCACTTTTATCAAAATAACCATATATTTATATTTTATATTTAAA
>APFE031112765.1:0-19390 GCA_000404065.3 Pinus taeda
TCTCATTGCAACTCACATCTCCCATGCCTACATCCATCAACATTTGATCTTTACAGTATTCACTCTCCTGTAAGCTGTCTAACAACATTTGATCTTTACAGTCTTCACTCTCCTGTAAGCTGTCTAACAACATTTGATCTTTACAGTCTTCACTCTCCTGTAAGGTGCCTAACGCTATTTCAGTTTCTGATGACTCAAGCAGAGCGTCTGTCTTCCACAGCTTAATTTTGTTTCTTTCAGAAAAGCGGCAACATCTTTATCTCTGTTCCACAACTTAACTTTGTTTCTTTCAGAAAAGCGACAGCGCGGCAGCATCTTTATCTCTGTTCCACAACTTAACTTTGTTTCTTTCAGAAAAGCGGCAGCATCTTTATCTCTGGAAGAGGTAAATTTCAAAAGCTTTCAAAATGCTTAAAAAGTGGACATCTCAGTAAGCAAAGGAATCGAGGAGATGTCACTAAGTTGCTTGATGATATTCGAGGATCTGAATACTCAAGTAATAGTTCCTGTCTTATACACCTGAACTTTGTTTCTTCTTTAAAAGTAGCAGCATCTTTATCTCTCGAAGAGAAAAACTCCAAAATCTTATGAAATGAATCAATAGTAGTGTTGTCAGCTGGAAAAGGAATTGACAGTGGATATTCCAGTAAGTTCCTTGATAATATTCCCATGCCTTCTAATGTCTCAGGCAATAACCCCTGTCTTCTGCGCCTTAACGTTTTTTCTTCTAAAAAAGACACAACATCTTTATCTCTTGAAGATATAAATTTCAAAATCTTCTGAAATGCTTTGAAAGTGGAGATCTCAGTAGCAAAAAGAATTGAAAAAGAATGGAAAGAATAGGTCGTGACACATACACAGTTTTTTCTAAAAGATGTATTCCTTTCTGCATGTTTTGAACATTGCTTTCTGCAAATCAATGTCCAATGTAGACGCAACATCAAAAGAACTTGAACATTCTTTAATGGCATGAGTAGAGTTATTCTGCCTTGGAAAGAAAAGAGGACACGCCTGATGCATCTAAAAATCGAAGTATGAAGCCCTTTCCCATACACGTGAACATGAACCTACAAAGCCAGAGTCAAGAAGCGATGGGGCATATCGGTAACAAACTACAAGATTCAACAGTTGCTGCATATACCCCAATGATGTTGCAAGTTCTTGTTGCGTAAAAGAATTTGGATTAAGACCCATGGGGCATGTTGGTAACAAACTACAAGATTCAACAGTTGTTTCATATAACCCAACGATATTGCAACTTCTTGGTGTGTAACGGAATTTGGAGTAAGACCCATAGGCAAGGGAACATTACAAATGTGTTCAAGATAATACGTCCCATTAGATTCTTTGTCTCTGTTTTTCTGATCACTTACATGGCCAATTGGGAAAATCTTGCAAAGTTGTTTTGTCCCAACAGTTTGGTTTTGCAGAAGCTACTTCCTATGTTGAAATTGGAAAAATCTTTCCCTCCAATGTGGGATAGGAAACTTTTATATCCATCCATGCCTTCTACACTCAAATTAGAAACACTTCCTCTTCCACTTTGCCATAAAATCCCATACTTCTTACAATGAATTTGGTAACATTACTCAAGTTGGCATCTTTGTGACCCTATTGATAACTATTATGTGCCTATGTGGGTTTGTCCTTGGTCGTCTTCGCACGGCTCATGGGATGTCTGATTTCATCCGAAGTACTATTGAAGTTAAACGGGGTTGTCCACTGTCCCCTACCCTGTTTGGGATCTATATTGATGAGTTGCAGGCATTTCTACATGAGCATATCTAGGAAACTGATGGTTTCCTTATTTACCAAGTTTGTATATCTATTCTACTCTTTGTTGATGACGTGGTCCTCCTCTCCTCATCCCTAGAAGGATTACAGAGGTAGTTGGATGCCTTAGCTCTGTTTTGTGATCTTCGACAGTTGATGGTCAACCTAGGTAAAACCAAGGTTATGATCTTCAATGGGGTGAAGAAAACTTCAAACCTTCACTTCCTATTCAAAGGGGAGGAGGTCGAGGTCACCAGCACGTATACTTACTTGGGGGTGCAATTCTCAGGTCCTCGCTACAGTGTGTGACTGACGCTTCAACCTCGGATCAACAAAGGATATGGATCCTTAGCCCTTCTTGAGAGACAATTCTTTCGACATCACTTCCAGGACAACGTGTCCAAGATGAGCCTCATGGATACCTTGATCCGTCACACTGTTCTATATGGATCAGATATTTGGGGGCCGTCTTTACTTGAGTTAGATTGGGCTTCAACTGATAGAGTCCAGATTCTTCTTCTCTGCCACATCATTAGATACAAACAGTACCTCTACACATCATCCTTGTAGAGTTTGGAGCTCAGTCATTTTGGCTTGAGATGGTCTTCATATTGGTTTCATTGTTGCATCGTGTTCAAGGCTTTGCATACTCGATAAAGAGTAGGGACTGATATCCTTGGCATAATTCTCTTTTGAGACTATTGCCCATTCTACTCCTGCATGTTGGACCAAATGTTGGCTTACAAGAGTTTCAGATCGCTTAGAGTCGGTGGCCATTCAATTGTATCATCTCCCTCCTTTCCAATATTCCTTAGATGCCACTGGTCACCTTTTACCTACAAGACAGGAGTTGAACAAGATCATCAGGGAGGACATCTATAGGCAGTTCATCCAGTTCACCTGGGTCAATCCTCTGGGAGGGTTGTGCCCAAAGATGGCCTTTTATTCTAAGCACTTCTTGGAGTTGAGAGACGGGCTCATTGTTCAAATCCAATATACGTTTTACCACTGGATGCATGCTCTTCGCATTCCTTTAGGCCAGTTCAAAGTAGGTTCTCATAGACTTCGGGTAGAGACAGACCACCATATTGATAGACCATATAGAATCTGTGAGTATGTCATTTACAGAAAGTGGAGACCGAGGTGCACTTCTTTTTTGGATGCCCTGTCCATTACGAGATTAGAGGAAGGTTTGATTGCTTGTTAAGAGATTCTTGGACCCTCGCTGGATTTTTCATGTATCCCGACCATAGATGTTTGGCCCTATATATGCAGGAGGATCTCAGGTTTTGAGCGCATATTCTTCAACCTCCCATCAGACCAGACCCCACACAGAGCATCACAACATTTTTCAGGGTACTACCTTCAGATATGAGCACCAAGAGACCAATTGATACTAGTACATATACAGACTCTAGATCAGTGAGGGTCCGTGGGACCTCACCCTGCCACACGAGATCTCAACAGCAGATTAGTCTCAAATTCGTTCCTGGGAGACAAACTAGGTCCTCTAGACCTTAGCAACACGTGAAATCCCCAGGCAATGATTTAGTGGACAAACTACACTTTCCACCAACTCTTAATAGGACCAACAGACTTTGTTGAGTTTTTTTTAGTGTTCTTCATTCAACCTCAAATGTTAGGAGAGATGAGTCTGATCCTCATAGGCATTAGCTCTTAGATCTTGTCCGCCAGGGAAGTTAATGCATTGCATATTTTATGATCATGCATTGTATCTTTTATACTTCATGCATTATATATTTTATAAGAGACTATTTGGTTCTCCCACATTGTTGAACATCATTGTACTCAACAGTCCCTTTGACCTACTTTGTGGTCAATAGTTAGACATAAATATAATTATCTTATCTTATCTTCCACACTACAAAAGGATGGAATACTCACTATGGGAAATATCCATACCTCTCATCTAAATCTCTAAACAACCATTATTGCGTTGTGAAATTACCCAAGTGAATCAAGACTGAAATTGGAAATCAAACCATTACACAATAAGAGTGTAGCCAATCAAAGTTAAATAAATTAATTAAAATAATATTAAAAAATCATAAAATTTAATTTGAAATGTTAAACTATGGATAATCTGTAAAAAAATTGTCAGACACAAATAATATTAAGTCAAACAAAAAATTGAATGTGTATATCATGTTTGCAGCAAGTAGTAGCTAGTCCCTGAATAATTGCATATATTCAATCTTGTAGCTAGCTAGTAACTGAATAATTGCATATATCCAATCTTGTAATAACAAGACAAATGCATTTAGGTAAAAAAATACAATAGTCTTTATGCATTTATTATTTATTGTATTTTTTCCTTTATGGTTAGTTGATGTTAGTAAATGAAATATTTTAATAAAGATTTGTTCAAGCAATTCACCATTGAATCTAGTAATAATTTTGGATATAGGTGCATTGTGAACTTGGTTTATTTCTCAAGTTACCACTTTTCATATTTCCTACGTTAAATACTTCGTGTGCAAGTGGTTGCATGTTATTGATTTATTCTCAATCTCTAGGTGTAGGATTGGACTTGCAATTAAAGCATCTAGTTTCTGTTAGAGATAACAAAATAAAATTCCAACCCAAGCAAACAAATAGTTAGAACAATTGAAACGTTAGTAGTAAGAAGACCGCATGAACATTAGTTCTATCAAATGACTATAGTGAATTTAAGGTTTACATCACACCTTTAAAATTAAAGTTCTTAATTATCAGTTCAGAGCCTATTCATCCATTTTCTTTTTCATTAGAAAACAACGTTTGAGGAACATAGATTAAAACAACAAAACCATCATGCATAAAATCCCTTTTGCTAAGACTCGCAAATTTGCACTCCTTATTTAGAACTTGATTGTCTAAGTACCCGACTAATTATGTCTATAATGTTTGATATATAACTGAGTGAAATGGGATGTATACTTCATCAAATTTAAGAAACAAAGGGATTTGTCAACTTATAAATACCTAAAATCATTTCTAAAGGTTTGGGAATGTTTGACAATAGTAACAAACACTGCTAGAATATGACAAAAGAAGCACAAAATATAAAAGCATATTAGATTGCACTTGTCTATAAAGAGAATGTGAAATCACAAACATGATTACATTTTATTTATTCAATTAAATTAAAGATCCCAATAAAGCGTGGGAAATAAATAAAGGAATTATTTCAGAGCATTTTATGGTGTTACCCGCATCTTGAACCAAGAGAACATGCTATGCTTTTTCTTCTTCTTTTCATCTTTAAGAATATCATCTATAGTGTTTCTAACACACTTCACATGGGCAAAAAAACTCTATACACATTCAACCAAAAGCCAATGATGTAGAATGTGTAGAGAACATACATCCCAAAATAAAAACATCACTTCACATGGGCAAAAAACTCTATACACCTTCAACCAAAAGCCAATGATGTAGAATGTGTAGAGAACATACATACCAAAATAAAAACATTAAAATTATAAAGAAAGGTTATTATGAGAAGCATTATAGAGATTCAAAATTTCTAACTAGTGAAAATGGTTTAGAAACAGAGGGACTTCTATTTGTTCTTTTTGGAAATATTGGAAAACAGTTTTGGGAAATATTAGAAAACATATTTTTGGAAACATTAATATTAAAAATTTCAAAATACATTATTTTTTCAAAATCCTAAAAGATAATAAAAATCTAAAAAAAGGAAAAAAATCTAACAAAATTAGCAAAAATGTGAATAGTCCACCATGTGCATAGTGAGGAAGGGAAACTTTCCCAAAATTAGCCAAAAAAACAAATAAATAAATAAATCTAATTCCAACTATAAATATGTAATAATTACATAACAAGAATGTAACTAATCAAATTAACATAATATTAAAAATAATAAAATTTAATTTGTAATGTTAAACTATAAACAACCTGTAATTTTTTTATCAAACCTAAATAATAATTAATCAAAAAATATTTATACTATAAATTCACCAAATATAATAACAATTTTTCGAATATTTATACCATACCTTCACCAAATATAATGACATTCTTTTTTAACCTGAAATATAGTTGAGGAGAGAAACCTTGAACAAGTTGTAAAAACTTAATATTACCAAAGCTTCCAACGAATTATTAAAATTTCAACCTTTGTAAAATGAATGGCACAATATAGAAAACCTTGTGCATTTAGATGTGGAAGCCATACTGGTTTGGGAAGGAGGTGATAGTCTGTTTAAACCAACTTCGAGATCGAATCCTTCAACCCAAGCAAGATTTAAGAAAGCAACCCTTCAACCTTTTATCATTGTTATCCAAACCAAACTAATACAAATACGACTATTTTTTATTATGTTGATAAGTTGAAACAATAGAAAAGATAAGATAATCCGCATTGTTAATGTGTGTTTCCTTAGAATATCCATAATAAGAAGGTTGTATATAATAAATTAAATTTCTATAGATACATTAAACTCATCAAAAGCTCTAGCTTATGTTTTTTTTCATTTTTTTTCCTGGTTGGATAAACTATTACAGATTATTTTTCATTTATATTAAAAAAAACAAAATAAATTTTACATTAAACTCATCCAAAGCTTTGAACTATGTTTATTTATTTTTTTTGTAAACTATTATAATTTATTTTATTTTTTATTTAAAAAAAACAAAATAAATTCTAGAAAATCTAATATGTAATGTAATATTAAAAATTAAAATAAATATAGAAAATATATAAACAAATTAATTATAATATATTTGTTTTGTTTGTTAGGTTATGTAAGTTTTGAGATGACTAACATACTTAATTTGTGGTTTGAGTAGTTGCGACCTAAGGGCAGCTAAGGCATTAAAATTACAGATTGCATTTGGCCTGGGTCACACCAAACCTTAGCATGATTGGATTTTTTCCCATGTAGTTTCGAATAAGTGACCTTTACAGCACAGAGTGCCCTAACAGAGCACCATGTAACCATCTATTCTACACAACGTAAGTAAACCAATCATAATTAAATAAATTATAATAATACAATAATTTAGTATACACTCTCTTCACCTTACTCTTTATACTTAAGATTTACACTTCATTTCTTTTTTATATTTAATATAATATAAATTTAAAATAAACATAAAATCAAACCCTTAACCTTACAACATATAAAGCTACAATTTGCATGCGTCTAAAGTTTTTCATCTTGAGCTTTATGCAAGGAAGGATATGTAGCAACACATGTCCAACAAGGGTGGAAGTAAGTAAAGTAGTAACATAACCTATGTATAGACACTAGCAATTGTCTCTAAAGATGCAAAGATATACATAAGGAATAGAAGATTTGGGAAGATCATCTTGAAAAACTAAATCATTAAATAAAAAAAAGCTCTTATTTCTAATCAAATAAATATTCGATAAATATTATATGATTTTTTTTTTTGGAGAAAACTCTATTACTAAGAGTAACCTTCTACTTCAATGGTTGCTTGCTAGTGGAATTTTGTCATTGCAACATTTGATTATGCCCAGAGTAAGATGATTGATGGAAAATTACACAAGTAAATAACTAAATGACCAGCGAAGTTACATAATTCCTTACTTCATTCTTTAATCATTAAGGAAATTGTTTGTTTAATATGTTGTCATGTTGGGCATGGAAAATTGTGAAGACATCCCCATCGTTGTTCTAATATGGGTGAAGCTCCCTCGACTTCCCCTCTCCTACTAGAGTGATGAATGTGTCAAAGTAATTGGTAATGGTCTTGGCAGATACCTGGATCATGCTGAGCCAAAAGGACAATAATTTGCCTATGCTAAGATATGGATCAAGGTTGATCTTGAAAAGGGCTTTCTTGTTGAGATCATGTTAACTCAAGGAGAATGGAAGCACAAACACATATTGGACTATGAAAAACTCCCATTTAAATGCAAGATTTTTCACGAATATGGCCACTTTGCCTAGGATTGCAAAAAATCTCAGGCTCTTCTGGATTTGGCCCTTCTCCCTCGTAGGAACAACAATGGCTAACTCAGAGAAAAAGCGTTGGAAAGGGTAAAGGAGGATCCAATAAGAACCAAGATCCAATAGGAAAAAATGTGACATCAACCTCATCTAATCGCTTTTCCGCCCTTGACTCGCCAAGGGTTGAAGAATCAACCTATCCAGTCCAGACATAAGGGGTGCATGAAAGCAAATTAGACCTAAAAAGTACAGAAGAAGGGGAGATACCAAAGGTGGAACTCTTGCAGATGAGTTGGTAACTGCCCTAGCCTCAAATCCTCCCTCACATAATCAATTGAGTCCCAATCTTAGAGGCGAAGAGGTGGTAACAAAACATCAAGGGTAATAAGCAGGTACAGGGAAGATAATAAATCACATTGTCCGAAAGAAAACCAGCTGGAGCGATGACTCCACCAGCCAAGAGTTAGACAACCCACTCAAGAAATCTAGAAGGAATTTAGGCTAAAATAACTCAAAATATCAAACTCGGGAATCAACAAAAGATAACATAGGTTCTCATAAATGTCGCAAGCAGAACATGGAAGTGTCAAATTAGGCAAAGGTAAGTCAAACACCCCCAAAATCAAATGAAAATAGTTTCATGGAATATAAGAGGGATGGGAAATCCTTCCAAAACCCAATTTGTAAGAGAAATAATCAGGCGATAAAAACCTTAAATTTTATTTCTAAAAGAAATGAAATTACCATAAGAAGAGGTGTTAAATATATCAAGAAGATTTGAAATGCAAGTATGGGAATAACACAAATTTCCATTGGAGCCTCTGGTGGACTGGGAATTTTTTTGTCAAATCCTCACTTTACTTTAAATGGATTTGCTAAATCTAAATTTTGGATAGAAGTTTTGTAATAGCCCCTAGTGAAAATTCCATGTAAAAATATATAAATACCGCGGATGATGGGACACATATTCCAAGCTGAATGGTGGGAAAAACATCCTAGGGGGCGTTCATTTGGTTGTTTATGGCTAAGAAAATTGGCAAAGGCAATGGCTAAGGCATTAAAAAGGCAAAAAGGTATTTTGGCATATTTATTTATGAAAATAATGGAAATTAGGAGAAAAGGAAGGTGAAAGGTCACATTTTGCATGTGAGGAGGAAATTGAAGGAAAATAATGGAAAATGAAGAAAATAGAAGCCTCATTAATAAAAAAGGCTTATGAGGATCTGTGGGCAAGACTTGGTCAGTTTAGTTTTGGAGCTCTCTCATTATTCTCTCTCTCTCTCTCATACTCTTGGTTACTTAGAGTTTTCTTGGAGCACTCTTGGAGTGTGTGGCATACTTGGATTCTTGGAGCAAGAAGGCAAAGGAAGAGCAGGAAAGCGCAAGAAGGCATCGACATCAACAGCTACATCAGATTTTCTTGCATGTATCGAGTTGCATGTACGATTTATTCACTAGTTTTAGCATGCATGTGGTTTCTTGGTTGTGATCTATCATTGGCATGGATATTTCCTTGGATCGATAGTGGATTGCCTAGCCTTGCCATTTCCTGGATAGCCATGGTGATTGTGGGTTTACTTTCATTGCTTTGTTTTTGTTGGTTCTCATGTTTCCTCAGCTTGGGTTGAGTTATTAGTCCTGGAAGACCTGGTTGAACAAATGCTTTGGAATCCCTATGACAGCTTGGTTTGAGTTACTAGTCCTGGAAGCCCTGGTTGAACAAATGCTCTGGAAGCCCTGTAACAGTTTGGGTTGAGCTACTAGTCCTAGAAGCCCTAGTTGGAAAAATGCTCTGGAAGCCCTTGGTGGGTTGAGTTACTAGTCCTGGAAGCCTTGGTTGGACAAACGCTTTGGAAGCCTTGTATAAGTTGTGGGTTGAGTTACTAGTTCTGGAAGCCTTGGTTGGACAAACACTCTGGAAGCCCTGTATAAGTTGTGGGTTGAGTTACTAGTTCTGGAAGCCTTGGTTGGACAAACACTCTAGAAGCCTTGGAAGGCTTGGATGGAGACCAATTTGATAATGGTTTTTGGTGATGTTCGACTGTGAGTTGGAATCACTGTTTGATGGGTTGAGGTGGGTGGCCTCTGTAAGACTTGGATGAGTTTTGATTGGTGTGTTCTCTGAGATCCCACATTCATGCTTGGAATATGGCACAGGGGTGATTGGCTAAAGAGAAACTTGGCTCAACCAATCTATGGTCAGGTGGAACATGGTAGTCCCATCTCCGGTTGGTTCATTGCATTTATTAATGAAAAAAATCATTCCCTTGATTTTCAAGTGCAAATGTACTGATGTACATATGGATTTTGATGGTTGATATGTTTATTGTAGTTTTGTTCCTCTTATGTTTTTTTTAATATGCACATTTACCCCAGAGGTTGTTACAAGTTCGATTTAAATAGAAGGATACCAATGAATAAATCTCCATAATCAATGTTTATGCCCCGATCATCTACTCTGAAAAGAAAGATTTCTAGGACTCCTTGTTAAAGTTGAAGGAAGATCGTTGGAATACTAACAACATAGTGGGGGAATGTAATGCCCCACTTAATCTTATCATGCAAATTTTATTAATGTTTAAATTACCTGAAAATATTGACTTATAATTATCAAGAAATATTGGTAAATACCTTCATTTGGGAAACTGTAATTTTTATTTACTGATACAAAATTTATTATTGTTATTATTCAATTCCTAACTTGTCCTCTCAAATTTACTTGGGAGAAGATATGGTCCTCCCCAATTAATTACCAAATTAAATATCCATATCTTATCCCCAAAATGTCCTCTCAAATTTACTTGGGAGAAGATATGGTCCTCCTCAGTTAATAACTAAATTAAATATCCATATCTTATCCCCAAAATGTCCTCTCAAATTTACTTGGAAGAAGACATGGTCCTCCCCAATTAATTACCAAATTAAATATCCATATCTTATCCCCAAAATGTCCTCTCAAATTTACTTGGGAGAAGATATGGTAAGAAAAGTCAAATGAAAGGATGAGGGGGTAGTTATGACATTAATGATAGGTGGTTGAGGTGGATGGGAGGAAGAGGCATAAAAGGGGAAGGATGATGAGACGAGAGGAGGATCCTTGGTCTTGGTTTTGGTTTGGTTCTGTTTGGGAGGATTTTGTTTTGGAGGAGGGATGTGGAGAAAGCGAAGGGAGATCAAACTTGGATCTGGAGAGTGTTTACAAAACTTGGACACACTACATTTGGTTGGGCTTGGGCTCGGAGGGCAAGGGAACTCGTGGAGGTTTCCTGGGCCAGGAATTACTTCCTAGTTGGCTGGGAGGAAAATCCAATTGGGTTGTCAAGAGGAGCATGGAGCTTAGGAGCATCTCAAATAAGCTATTGGAACAGGTATTATCAATCATTTATTTTACTTATGTAAATTATTACAAGTTATACATGTTACAGATAAATTGTTATATATGTTGTAGATTAAATTAATTTATGTTCATGCTTATGATGTATTATAAACCTGAAATTTTCCTTGTTATAAAAATTAGTGAAATTTATTTGAATGAGTATAGTAGTAATTAGAGGACCTATAGTGGGGTCTTCACACATGGTGTCAGAGCAAGTTTCAAAATCTGAGGCCTAACAGTGGCTCTCCTTCATCTAAGCAGTAGTGAGTAGGGGGCATCTATTTTGCCAAGAGCTCTGAAATGTCCATCCAAAATCGTTCTCATAGCTTCTCTATGATCTTCACTTGACCTTTCCTTACTTTTAAATTCGTTGCTATCAAAACTGCACAATACATCTCTCGAAATTCCTGAGTCTTCATGCTTTTACTGTAGACCATTGAAGGGATTAAATCTCAGCCTGTCACAGTGTCAGTTATGGGATCAAAGCATTCAGCAAAGATAGCAGCAGCCTCTGAAAGTAGCACCCTATTGCTAGGGTCCCTTGTCTTGCCATGAAGAAGTTGCCAGGATATATTGGCACTAGAAACTTCTTCCATACCCTTATCACATCGCTTCTTCATCAGCTCTTCAATTATAAAAGATGATAGGCTTTGTGGTCAATGTGAAACCAATTCTTGCAGTGCAAAATGAATTTTTCTACAATCATTGGAGCAGAACCATTCACCCTCCAGCAATTCTTTTAAATCTTCCATGCTCGTTTTCTTAAACAACCGATGTAGAACTCCTCACAGTGGTCTCAAAGCATAACAGTGCGATCCCCAAATGCAATTTATCAAAACCATGAAGCCTACATAGTATACATCCGAACTGCCCACGTCCTTGATGGCAATATAGAAAATTCCCTTGAAGAGCTTTACCAGGTTGATCCCATTCTCGAAGTAGTCAAAGACTACTTCTATCTCTTTGTCCAAATGGAAGTCCTTCTTGTTGAAGATTGTTAAATTTCTTATGGTTGCATTAAGAACAGATAGTAGCATATCTCCTTGTTTTGTCCACTCAAAACTACCCATTCCTTCAAAGTCCAGCATGACATAAATGTGTTTCTCTGTTGCTCTCACAGTCATCCACACTCCATCGGTATACCTTCCACCTACCACATCCAAAAGAGACCCTGACAAGTGGTTTAACAAATAATATTTGCCACTGCTTTGTTTACCCATGGATGATATGACCATAATCTCACCCCCCCAGTTACTAAGAACATTGTCATAAATGCCAAAAGTTATCAAATTTGTCAGAGATAAATTGTTTGTATATATCAGTTCTAGTGGCATCTGAAACCCATCCTTGAGAGCAAGCAGTCCATTATTTTTTGCTTGGGCTATTTGGATAGGAACAAGGCACGCAAGCCCGCAAATCCATGTTCCCATAGCCTTGGTTACCAAGCCCGTTAGATGAACTGAATCCCTAGATATCCATGGTTCAAATCTTTTCACATCAATTCGAAGCTCTATATTTGAGAAATCTTTACCTTTTTTCTTCTCCAGTTTTTGAAGAAGAGTTATCAATGCATTCTTACAGGCATCCTCATTACTTTTGTATCAATGCCTTTGGTGCTTAATATTACATTGATAAAAATAGTCTTCTTATCTTCACAGAAGAGTGCGGGACTGGTTGCAAACTTATCAAAAATATGGTATATATACTATAATTGGGGACAAGATCCAGAAATTCTCCTTCTTCGGGCACTTGAACTACCTTGTTTTATGTACTTTCTATTGCTTGCAATTGGACAACTTCCTTTGCTGAAATAGTTTTCAATATGTGGGAAGAAATTCTATGAGGAACTGATGTACTGAAGGAAACAAGATGACTATGTGATCCAAAATTTACAATCTTCACTTGAAGCTCTCCCAAATCTCTGACTCTTTTGTTTAGGGGAATGCTCCTCAAGTAGCTCATGACATCAGCCAAGACATATATCTCCACCAAGATAGAAAAGTCAATAGCTTCTACTACTTCATCATTGTTGTTTGACTTGCCAAAGACAAATAAAAATGATCCATCCACAGAAACAAGAGCTACTGAAATAGGTGAAGGAAGAATTAGTAGCCTAGGTTTCATCACCGGTTGTTGATGGAGTTCCACCATCTTGACCCTGTTTGTATCATCAATCATGATAAATTCCCTTTTACTTGGTATCAGATGCATCCAGGTTAAGATTCCCATGCCATAAAATTTATGGAGATCCACATCTACCCCTGTCCAATCTAATTTGTGGAAAGAATCATCAAACTTATGTAATGCAACCTTAGCGGTTAGCTTATCATATAGGGATAAAAATCGATTACCTTCATCAAAAGACAATAAATCATAACCCCTCTTGAATCTTCGAATAGGATTTATGCCATCTAACCTTGAACCCATGTGCGAGCAACTATAAACATACAGGCATGGATCAACCAAATTCTGAATGAATGCCAACAAGTGCCCGGACTTGAGGGCCGCCAATTGCAGTATTCGTTCTATCTCGGGGTCAAGGGTAACTAACTCAAATTGATTAGTGCATGTAGGAGTGATCTAATACTTGGAATTTCGGCTTAACTCCTCCAAATCATTTTTCCTTGGCATCAACTCACAAATCTTCCATGCAATGCTCGGTTTCTCAAGTCTTTCAATTGAAACCTTCAGAACAACTTATTCATAGTAAGTATACCAAATATTCTGAACTTCACAAGCCTCGATGGACCTGCAAACAGGTTTGCCTTTGATCACCGACATGTCTCGCTTCATTTCTGAAAGGAATGTGTCTTCCTCTCTATGCAAGTTTTCATGTAGCAGATTTACAGTTTCTTTGCCTTCAGATTCAAACTTCTTTTGAAGAGTACTTCGCAACTCTTTCCAAACCATGGCTGCTTTTTTTTTCTTTTTTTTTTTTTTTTTTTTTTTTTTTTTTTTTTTTTTTTTTTTTTTTTTTTTTTTTTTTTTTTTTTTTTTTTTTTTTTTGTATACGAATTATTCTCTGGATGTCTTATAAAGATGTGAAATTAGTGTTCTAGCCTATTTATGAGATATGAGTGTGACCCACATCGCTTGATCAAGAGGTGCTCCAATTGTTGACTCGAATTGTTTGAAAAGCTTGCAAATACATTTGGTATTTCGTTCTCAACACTCTTTAAGTTCTCTGTTGTCAAAATCTTTTCAACGAGAGACTTTTCAACTGAAGGCATATGTTCGTCACTAGCTTCTTTGGTAACCATGAATGATACCAAACCGATGTTTCTACCCAAACACTGCAATTCTTAGGAATCAGAGACTTCACCCAATTTTGAATAATGATGGAACTGTCATTGACAACTTCAAAATTTCCCTCTACGCTCCCTTTATAAGTGTTAGTACTCAATTTTACCCAATCACCTAAAAATGAAAATGACACCACAGGTGTTCCTTCGTTAATTGCAATAGCATGGCCCTTTAGTACCTTTATTACTCAATTTTATCTTCTCACCTGAAGATGAAAATGAAGCTTCAGATGTTTCTTCGTCATTGAATTGTAGTACTGTGGCCTTCAATGTCTCCTTTGGATGTGAACATTTCAAAATGAGTTCTCTTCCATATCTAACAAGCCCACTCACATTCTGGGGCCCTTCAATCTTATAAATATGACCATCATGATAATCACTAGTAAATTTAACCTTCGATCCAAAAAAGATGAGCTTCTTATCACAATACCTGCCTACTAAGATCTTACTCAACTCTCCATGCAGTTGACCAAACCTATCAATAGAACCAGAGCCTAAAAATAAAGAAACCCTGCAACACAAGGGCGTTGTGCCAAGTGGGGTATCTCCCCAAATCCCACCCTGTAGTATTCCCTCCATATGCCACCTACCATACCCACAACTTATCTCCACGTTAATCATAGGGTTTCTCATAATCAATGTTATGAGACTGTTGGCTAGTCTCATAAGCCCACTCCAAGGCCTCCCACATGAAATGATAGTATCTAGAAGAATAAACTTCTCCTGCACAAAACCTATGTGCTTCTGTTGAACTACCTTCCATGCAACTGAATGAATCCTCAAAGCCACTACCTTTAACATTTTTCGTGATCTAGTATGCAACACTAAGCAAGGTAATGGGCCTCCAACCCCAACAGTGTCATTAGCCACATTCTTGGAAATGAGCTTGATTAAACCTTGGTTGAGAAATTGAAAAAAAATCCTACCACGTGAAAGGAATTCAACTACCAATCAATAGAAATCCAATCAAGCTTTGATTGAGAAAACTCATGAGGAAGGCCATCCATCCCCAATAACTTATCATTCTTCATAGAACCAAGCACCACAAAAACTCTTGTTTCATAAAGAAAATATCTTATCTGTCTCAATCATGGATGGAAACTTCGTGTGGAATAACCCTACAAGAAGCATTCCTAGTAGCCACCACAGAATTTGATGAAATATATGAGAAAAATATTCTAAAAATGTAACCCAAAAATACCTTTGACCTCTATCGGATCCTAAATCCTCTACAGAAGATCCATCCACCCAATGCAAACCAAGCACCATATTTATATGAGATAGGACCAGATGGCAAGGGAATCCCCATTTGACCTGGCATGCAACTGGATGGGTGGTCAGTCCTCTTTGGATGATGATATCTGCAAGCTGCACCAAATTTACACTCTCATGTTCTCAAATAATGTTGACATTATGGCTGGCCAGGTCGTTTAGGGAACACATCTCCCTTTGTGACAGCTTGCAAACCAGTTAGATCTTCAGTTTGTGTATTCATGAAACTCACTCCAATGGGAAGTTTTCCTTCTGAAGATGACAAGGTATTTGCAGAACCATGGTTGTCCATGTTCCACCCTCGCATTGGTGGCATGCCTTGAGGAGGAGATGGATTCATAGCATGCATGTTAACTATATGTTCCTACAGGTGAGCACCCGAAACATGGGGATTTCTCGATGAAGGCCTTGACAGATGCACTGGTGAATATGGCATCTCAAATGATGATGCCGAAGAAGATCTTGTAGTTGCATCTTTTGGAAAACTTGATAAAGGGGAAGCCATTCCTTCCTCTGTAGGCTCTAGATGATTGAATTTGCATGCAACCCCATATTTTCAAGAACCTATACGCATATAAAATGGACACTCTTTCTCGCCTGACGAAGGGGAAGGCCCAAAAAGTTAAACTGTGCATGTCCTGCAGATCTCGCTTTATCATTGCAATGTTTGAATTTGCATGATGTCCCAAACTTACAGGTTCCTTTCAAGTAAAACTGGAATTCAAGCTATCCAACCTTCTCAGGTGGCTCACAGGTTTGAGGAACCTGTTTTCGATTGGGAGGATGGTTGAAGTGGCAATTCAAACTAAACGCATAGTTTCCTGTATGGTTATAAAATGCGCAGTCAGCAACACTTGGCCACTCCAGATAAGGCCCTGAAAAGGCTTTCGACAAATTAGAAGAATATCTTGCTTATAACGGCATCTGCATTGCTTCATTGAAGTTCTGGGTTGCAGACATTATTGCAGGCTGAAACGACCAATTTGGATCAAAAGCTGGTTTGTTTGAAACCTCCGAGCCCATTCTATCAGCTCTGTTGCTAGGGGTCCTCAGATACAATCCCAACTGCAATGGATTTAGGGTAGTAAATGGTTGTGTAGCTATTATTCATATTGTAAGATAACCTAACACTTGTATAATCTAAAATGACACCCAACCATAAACTTGTATGTTTCATGACCCTCTAACTCACATGATTGTGCCAATTTTCCTTCTGTATACTTTCCTCCTCACTTTTGTTTTGCCTTTATTCATATATCTCTTTTCACATTAACTTTGAATATGCCTAAACATAAACACAAAGATATAGACCTTTTGTGTACTTTTTCCTGTTAATATAAAAAATTTATTGGCAATAGTACATTCAATAAGACTATGAGAGCAACCACTGAATCTAGGAGCCAACAATTATGAGTTGAGTAACAACAAATGTAAAATGGAGGATAAATCAGCCCTATATATATATATATATATATATAATTGGAGACAAGAGTGTTAATGATGATGTATATACTACAACTTGGAATGTAATTATTGCGATAAGAAAAGACAAACCTAGCATGGAACAAGAAAAGACACGACTTCTAATATAAACTTGCCTTATCTAAAAAATATCAAAACTGGCATTGAGACACAATTATAAAAAAAAAAAAAAACAAACAAACAAACAAACAAACAAAAATAAAAAAACAAAATAAAAAACAAAAAACAAAACAAAAAAAACAAAAAAACAAAAACAAAATCCTCCCTAAAATAAGGGTGGTATACTTAAGTTGATATGTCTTTTTCTCATTGTGAAAGTGGAAGGTGTTTTGGTATACGCCATAGTTATCTCTGTAATCATGTTGCTAGGTTGGCCAAGTAAGAGGCCAGTAAAGTCTATAGGAATCACGTCACATTGTCACAATCTATAATGTCGTAAAATATTCCATGGGAAAAGTTACATTGCAAACTATATCTACATTGGTTGGTTGATCCACTCATCCTCAACCATCCAAGGTTATCGTAACATACCTGGTTGCTTTCCTTGGCTAGCAAGACACCCACTCTTAAAGTATTTTCTTTATAAATGTTGTAGCTATGTCCAGAGCTTCTAACAGTTACCCTAAGAATTTATATGCAAAAACTAAATGTGGAATATTTAGGCATATACAGAAATATGATGCATATGTAGTTCCTGTGATGTACAGCTCAAATGGTTTAGCCACACCATTTCGTATGCAAAAGAGTCCGCATAATAACATAGACATTCATACAACATAAATTCATTTACTCAAGAAAAATACCCAAGTTCCCTACAAGAGTAGCATGTTAGTGATTTTCTTTTAGCTGTACCAATAATTTGTGTCTTACTTAGGGATAGCCAATTTTCCTATGTCACATATGTGTTTAGCTGGAAAAAATAAGACATACATTTCTTGTCTTTTCCCTTGTTTTTCTACTTTCTACTCTGCCCCTTCTTATGGGATTTTGTTGTGAGCTTCATCATACCTGGCTTTCAGTATAAGCCACAGCCTTCCCTGAAGCTCTAGGTGGTTTCGCTGTGTGGAGTACTATATGCTATTTTCCTTGTGATGTTATTTTCTTCCATGGCTATCCTAGGAGATTGAGGACTGTTTACATATTCATCAGATGCATATAACTTGCTCATCAAAGATTCCAATGGCGTTGAATGATGTGTCACCAAGAGGTGATCTTTTCAGTTCATGGGATTTTCAATGAGAATCTCTTCTATAATACCTCTGACTCTTATCCTCATGATTGGAATCATACCTCTTCTGTAACTGTTTTTGCATATTTGTCAAAATGTGGAGTGTCAGGGTTGTGGTTCTGTTATGTTCTTCCTGAGCTTTTATAGCTTCTCAATAAGCCAGCCTACAGAGTCACCGATTGTACATGTCTTTCCAATAACAATAAGCATCCATTTCCTCTTTTACTAATTGTTTCAATTGTTTTTAAAAGACAAAAAAAAAAAATGAAAAAGAAAAAGCTAGAAACATGCCTTTCCCCATTACTGCCCAACTAAGAGTCCTCAACCCATCTATGAAAACGGATGGCCCTCTTATCATCGTGAATATGAGAAGCCATATCATAATCACCAAGGTTTCTTTGTGCTGTGATTCTCTGCTTCTTCTTATTCCTACGAAATAAGAAGTCTTCTGCGTCTAAAACATAAGAAACCTTAGATGTATTGCATGTTATCTTATACTCCAATCCATTAACCACTCGAACACCCTTCATTGACTTGCAGGTTGATGTGTACTCATTGTTATCACTCAAGTTGTTCCCTACTTCCTAAAGGGAATACGGCCGAGGTAACCACTGACCAATCTTGTAGTTACAGGTCCTAGCCTACCTGTAACCAGAGAGGGCTCTCTCTTTATAGTTTAGCTTTGTTTGATGAGTCTTTTAGACTAGTTATGATGCATTGTTTGTTTGAATTTGGTGGGTTGGTGAATTCTTTTTAGAACTGAAGTATAGATTTACAGGACAGTTTGTTCCATTGGGCAATGGAATTGAGATATTTGTGCTTTTGAAAGTGGATCTGTGAAGACAAAGTGTTGTTGCAGAGCAAGTTAGGCATGTGTGAAACAATATATCAGATTTGTTGGTGAAAATGGGGATTTAGTGAGTGAAAGGCAGTTAAGAATCTTTCACTATGCTAATGAAGAAACATGAAAGTAATGCTTAAGAGCAGTTAAGAATTCTTAAATAGTATTCAC